>JAVJIF010034633.1:0-100864 GCA_038442645.1 Agave tequilana
CAACATCCTGATTGGGTAGCTAACATCGTTCCTGTTGCCAAAAGAATGAAAAGATCGGATCTGCATTGATTTTCGTGATCTAAACGAGGCCTGTCCTAAGGACGAATTCCCACTGCCAATCACAGATGTCATGATTGACAATACGTGTGGATTCGAGTGAATGCCTTCATGGATGGATTTTCAGGGTAAATCAAATCAAAATGTATCCTGACGATGAAAAACATACCTCTTTCAGGACACCACTGGGGGTATACTGCTACACTGTCATGCCCTTCGGACCAAAGAATGCAGGGGCGACATATCAAAGGGCCATGAATGCCATTTTCACAAACACATGCGCAAAATGGTGGAATGCTATGTTGACGATATTGCATTAAAAAGCCACGCCAAAGGTGATCACATAGCCGATTTAAAGGCTATCTTTGACATCATGCGGGCCCATCAATTGAAGATGAACCCCACCAATCCTTCCTGGGGTGCCGACAGCAAGTTCCTAGGGTTTGTGGTAACTTCCACGGGAATTCGTTTGGACCTGAAAAGATCCGTGCTATTCAGGGATGCGACCTCACAAAATCTCAGAGAACTCAGGGGATTGCAAGGACGATTGGCATACATCCGAAGGTTCATCTCGAATATCTCCAGAAGATGCCAACCCTTTACCAAATTAATGAAGAAGGGTGTCTCCTTCATTTGAGACAACGCTTGCCAGCAAGCATTTGAGGAAATTAAACAATACCTCACACAACCTCCAGTCCTTACAGCTCCGGTGTCCGGAAAACCTTCCTGATATACGTCCAAGCAATAGATCATTCTTTAGGAGCTTTACTAGCCCAGAACAATGATCAAGGACGAGAGCATGCGATCTACTATTTGAGTAGAACAATGATCGGAGCCGAACATCGATACAACCCGATCGAGAAGGGAATGTTTGGCATGGTGTTCGCTGTTCAGAAAATGCGACACTATTTGGTAGGCTAAACTATAAACGTTATATCAAAGGTCAACCTTTGAGGTTACTCATGACAAAGCCATCGTCGTTAAATGGCCGATTGGCAAAATGGGCATACTAGTCCTAATATGAAATGCACTTTTTATCACAAAAAGGCGTGAAGGGTCAAGCGGTGGCAGATTCCTGGCTGAGCATCCAGATCCGCGGGCGGCCAAACTTTACGAGGATCTCCCAGACGAGGTCGCTGAGTCTGCCTGACCCAGACATCTTTTGAAAGACAAGTGTGGCAACTTTTCTTTGACGGTGCATCGAGAACAGGCCCAAAAGGACATATAGTAGCAGGAGTAGGGTAGTACTCGTCTCCCTGTTGGCCCAAAAGGTTACACTCTCCATTTGTTTAGAGTTTTGATGATAACAAAACAAATAAGTGCTATTTGGTGCTAATTAGTTTGTTTAGATAAGTTTCAGGTTAGTACCATATTTGGAGGCCATTGCTTAGCTATTGCAAGAATTTCTAGGTTCATGAAACAAAGAAGACTTTTTGCACATCAAGGAAGGAACATAGAAGAGAAGGCTCTAGCAAGGCATCACATGGCTCAAGACTTCAAGATTGCTCAAGATAATTTATTAGATTTGTTTTTAGTTTAGAATTTTGTTAAAGAATAGTGAATAGGTTTGAAGCTCTATCACACACATTTTTGCGCACATCTTGTTTCCAAACATAAATAGTTTGTATACAATTTTCAACCTACAAACTTATTTTGATACACATAATCATGTGTTTTAAGTTTTGTGTTTTATCAAAACTTATTTTGGTATTGGAATTTATGACAAAAACTTTGATATACATATGTTTTATGTATATAGGATTATGCTTCAAAATGTTTAATATCATGTTTTTGTATTTGGAAGAGTTTTGGACAAAACGTATTTTTCATTCAAAATCCAAGTTTTAAAAAATACAGTTTTTGGTTTTTGGTAAAAATGATAAGAGTCAAAATAGTTCATATTGATTGATATTTGAGCTAAACTTTTTACCACATGTTTATATATCAATGCAAAATGATAAAACTATTTTTGGTGATTTTTAGGAGTGTTAAAAAAAGATTTTTCAAAATATTTTTAAAACTATTTTTCTGTCCATTCCAGACTTCATCCAGTCGACTAGTCTTCTGACAAGTCGACTTGGCTAGAAGTCGGTCGACCGGGTCGGTCGACCGACGTGCACAAATCTGTGCACGTCTGGCAGTCTTTGGACGGTCGACCGTCCGGTCGACCGTCTGAGAGCAGAGCTCTCTGTTTGTTTGGGTCGACCGGGCCGGTCGACCGTAGCCTGCAACGGCTATTTTCTTTGAACTAGCGGTCGACCGGACCGGTCGACCGTGCTAGCCGTTTGAACAGTAATGGCTAGTTTTCTGAGCTGGTTTATTTTTGTCCTTTTCTCACTTAATTATGTTTAAGTGACATGTTTTGGTTCTAATACTTTCTGATTAGCCTTAAATATGTTTTATCTCCTAACCCTAGCCCTCTTCTATAAATAGGGGTGTTTAGGGAGAGGTTGGTTACTAGAAAAATTATCAAAAATTTTCAAAGTTTAAGGCTTTCAAAAAGACTTGGTTTCTTGGTTTTTGTGCTGAAATTCTCTCTCATTTTCTGAAGTGCTTTCAAGAATTCTCTGATTTCATTTTCTTTTCTCCTTACACACTAGAGCTTCATTCCTACTTATTATTTCTCTAAGGGCCTTTGTAAGGGAAGAGAATTTTACAAGAGAGAGTTTGTGGTCTTTTGACTACTCAGAGATTGCTTGTACTTGAGATTGTGGAGTTGGGTACTCCGGTGTATTTGTGACATCTTTGTGATAGTGGAAGTGGTTGGAATCCTTCTGGGGAAGGCGGGGAAGTAGAGCTGGGTGCTCGAACCTCGATAACAAATCTCGGTGTTTGCGTTTGGTTTACTTGCTCTTATTTCTTGCTCTATTTTCATTGCTCTTATTACTTGCTCTCTACATTCATTGCTATATTCACTTGCTTTGTGAGATTGTTGCTTCATAATTTTTAAATTGTGCATTGATTAGCATTATCACCTATTCACCCCCCTCTAGGTGATTTTCAATTGGTATCAGAGCTTGGACTCTAGGTTTTGGCTTAACATCCATAGAGAGATCCTTAAAATTTGCTAATCAACATTTGCATTCCATTTGTCATCACTAGTAAACATGGCCGATAACATCAAAACCCCTCCTAAATTTGATGGACTCAACTTCCCTATTTGGAAGGTTAGGATGACTATCTTTTTGCAATCCTTAGGTAGCTTAGTGGCTAAATCTTTGACCAAACCCTATGTTGCACCCGATAGTGATGAGAGCACATGGACCGACTTCAACTTTAGAGAATATGAGGCTAACTCCAAGGCCCAAAATTTCCTCTTAACCGCCTTGAATGAGGATGACCTTACACGGGTAATTCATTGCCAATCCGCCTATGAGATTTGGCAACATTTATTGGTCACACACGAAGGGACTTCACAAGTCAAGAGAGCTAAGATAGATCTCTTGAGGTCCCAATATGAGTCTTTTAAAATGATTGATGATGAATCTATTGATTGTATGATTACTCGATTTACTAAAATCACCAATGGTCTTTCTTCTTTAGGTGATGATATTTCCAATGATCAAAAGGTGCGGAAAGTGATTCGGGCTCTTCCTACATCATGGGAGATAAATGCCACCACCTTGAAGGAATTAAACGACAAGGACGAGATGGACCTCATTAGTCTCATTGGGAACTTAAAGACCCATGAGATGGAAAAGAAAGTAAGAGAAGAGGCCGCTTCACTAAAGAAGAAATTCTTAGCCTTCAAGTCTTCATCCACTCTTGAAGACGATGAAGAAGATGAAGAAGAAGATGAGGAGCTATCACTACTTGTTCGCAATGTGAAGAGAATGTACCGGAGGAACAAGCTCAACTTCCGAAGGAAATTTGAAGGCAAAGAGGAGAGGAGAATTATATGCTACAATTGCCGAAAGCCCGGACACATCATGGCGGATTGCCCGGAGTTCAAGAAGAAGATGGCCTCCTCTTTCAAGACAAAAAAATCGGAAGAAAAGAAGCGTACAAGGCAACTTGGGATTCGGAAAGCGAGTCCGAGGAAGAGGCGGATGTAGCGAATATGTGTTTCATGGCAAACACACCAAAGGTAACCCCTCAACCTCTTGATGATGAAGATGATGAATTAAGTAAGGAAGTTCTTGTTCATGCCTTTGTTGAACTTTCCGAAACTTATGATAATAAGAAGATTGAATGTTTTAAATTGCAAAAAGAAGTTGCTTTTCTGAAAAATCAACTTGCTATGGTTTCTAAAGAAAAGGATGATATTTCTTCTAATCTTATTTCTATTCAAAATGAGTTTAATGCCTACAAGGTTTCTTGTAAAGGAAAATCTCCTATTGTTGATGAAAAAGAAATTTTCTCTCTAAAAACTAAAATGGTTAATTTTGAAAAAGTTTTGAAAGATTGTGCTTTTAACACTAAGAAACTTGAAGAAAAGTTTTTCAAAAAGCACACCTCTTATGCTAAAAATTCACTTGCTCACACTACACATAACACTTCTCATGCTAAATCTTTTCATGCTCACAATTCCCATGCTCACAAATCACACACTCACTATGCTTTTAAATATGGTAGAGTGTATAGATGCACATATTGTGGTAAGAATGGGCATTTAGCTAAATTTTGTTATGACCAAGTTAATAGATCAAATAATCTTATTTGGGTTAATGAAACTAACCCTTTAGGACCCAAGAAAATGTGGGTACCAAAATCAAGTCCTAAATTATTTGATGTAGGTACACACCAAGGCTCCAAAACGTAGGGAGCGGTGGTACCTTGACAGTGGTTGTTCAAGACATATGACGTGGGTTATTAATAACTTTACAATCCTATCAAGGTACGAGGAAGGTGGCTCCGTCACCTTCGGGGATGACTCCAAAGGCACTATCATCGGTATAGGTAACATTCAAATTGGTGCATCTCCCATTATAGAAAATGTTGTACTTGTTGATGGTTTGAAACATAATTTGCTTAGTATTAGTCAATTTTGTGATCGTGGACTTAAAGTTATTTTTGATGATACTTCTTGCAAGATTTCTATATTAAATCAAATGATTGTATTCTTACCGGTTTTCGTGATGATAATGTTTATATTATTGACATGCTTAATGTGGAATGTTCTACTAAATGCTTAAATGCTTTTGATGAAAATTCTTGGCTTTGGCATAGAAGATTAGGACATGCATCTTTTGACCATCTTTCTAAGATTAATTCTAAGGATTTAGTGAAGGGTATACCTTACTTGAAGTTTGAGAAAGACCGCATTTGTGGTGCGTGCCAACTTGGAAACAAACCAAGTCTTCCTTCAAACCAATCAAGGATATCATGTCAACTAGGCCTTTAGAATTAATTCATATGGATCTTTTTGGACCTACTAAAACTAATAGCTTAAATGGTAGTAGATTTGCATTTGTTTTAGTTGATGATTTTTCCCGTTTCACTTGGGTTTTCTTCTTGGAACACAAAGATCAAACTTTTTCTCGCTTTAAGATTTTTCGAAAAAGAGTTGAAAAAGAAAAAGGTTTCCGATTTTAAAAATAAGGAGTGATAGAGGTGGTGAGTTTGTTAACCAACTCTTCATGACTTATTGTGATGAAAAGGGAATTAAGCATGAAATGTCTTGTCCTAGAACTCCACAACAAAATGGAGTTGTAGAAAGGAAAAATAGAACACTTCAAGAGATGGCTAGGACAATGATAAGTGAGTATGACCTCCCTCAATATCTATGGGCCGAGGCCGTAAACACCGCATGCTATATATCAAATCGTATTTATTTATGTAAAAATTCTTCCAAAACATCTTTTGAAATGTATCATTCTAGAAAACCTAATGTTTCGTATTTTAAAATTTTTGGATGCAAGTGTTTTGTTTTGAACACTAAAGATAACTTGGGTAAATTTGATGCTAAGGCTTATGAAGCAATCTTTGTTGAATATTCTACAACTAGTAAAGCTTATAGAGTATTCAATAGATCTTCACTTACCATTGAAGAATCCATGTATGTTAAATTTGAAGAATCTAATGTGTTTGTTGAGAATGTTGTAGAGATTGAACCATTAGGTGAAGATATGGAGAAACTATCCTTGAAGGACTCACCCGCTCAAGATGATAAGCAAGAACCAATTGGTGACGTTCAAGAGGATAAAGAGGAAAGCCCTTAACCGCTTCCTAAAGCTTGGAGATACGCTACAAATCATCCCAAGGAGCTCATCTTAGGTGATACATCTAAAGGGTAACAACTCGCTCCAAACTCCATGACCTATGTGGTAATTTTGCTTTCATTTCTCATTTTGAACCCAAAAGCATCCTCGAAGCTGAGGGGACTCATATTGGTTGCTAGCCATGCAAGAGGAACTCAATCAATTTGAGCGCAACCAAGTTTGGCACCTTATTCCTAGGCCCCACGATATACCAATAATTGGTACTAAGTGGATCTTTAGAAACAAGATGGATGAGTCCGGAAATGTGATTAGGAATAAGGCTAGGTTAGTGGCCCAAGGTTACACTCAAGTTGAGGAATTGACTTTGAGGAGACCTTTGCACCCGTAGCACGGCTTGAAGCCATACGGATGACACTAGCTTTTGCATCTTTCAAAATTTTAAACTTTTTCAAATGGATGTGAAAAGTGCATTTTTGAATGGTTTTATAAATGAAGAAGTTTATGTTGCTCAACCTCCCGGTTTTGTTGATCATGTTCATTCCGATTTTATTTTTAAACTTGATAAAGCTTTGTATGGATTGAAACAAGCTCCAAGAGCTTGGTATGAAAGGCTTTCTAGTTTTCTCATTTCAAATGATTTTATTAAAGGCAAAGTAGATACAATACTATTCACTAAGCATGTTGATAATGATATTTTAATTGTGCAAATTTATATTGATGATATAATTTTTGGTTCTACTAATGAGTTTTTATGCAAGGAATTTGAAAGGTTATGCAATGTGAATTTGAAATGTCTTCAATGGGTGAGCTTAATTTCTTTCTTGGACTCCAAATCAAGCAATTGCAAGATGGGAACTTCATATGTCAAGCCAAATACGCAAAGGAACTCGTAAAGAAGTTTGGACTTGAAGACTCAAAGGTTTGCAACACTCCCATGGCAACTACCACCAAGCTTGATAAGGATGACCAAGGTAAAAATGTTGATATTAAATTGTATAGAAGCATAATAGGTAGTCTTTTGTATTTGACGGCAAGTAGGCCGGATATCATGTTTAGTGTGTGTCTTTGTGCTAGATTTCAATCGTGTCCCAAAGAGTCTCATCTTATTGCGGTAAAACGTATTATTCGTTATATTAAGGGAACGAATGGGTCTATGGTATCCGAAAACCGGAGATTTCTCAATGACGAGTTATTCGGATGCCGACTATGCGGGTTGTAGAGTAGATAGAAAGAGTACTAGTGGGACATGTCAATTTCTTGGTAATTGTCTTGTTTCATGGTCCTCTAGGAAACAAAATTCCGTAGCTCTCTCAACCGCCGAGACGGAGTATATTACCGCGGGGGCTTGTTGTGCACAAGTCCTTTGGATGAAACATACTCTCCTTGATTATGATTTGCATTATAACCATATAAAAATATTTTGTGATAATACTAGTACTATACATATGACAAAGAATGCAAATCAACATAGTAAGACCAAGCACATTGAGATTAGATATCACTTTCTTAGAGATCATTTTGAGAAAGGAGATATAGATATTGATTATGTTTCTACGGATTTGCAACTTGCCGATATTTTCACTAAACCACTTGATTTTGCTAGATTTTCATTCATTTGTGGTGAACTTAATGTTTGTGTTATTGAATAAAAATGTTTTCATAACCCTTTTTGATGTATGACAAAAAGGGGAGAATGAGTTTATGTATGGATATATGAGCTCATATAGTTTTGGTTCCATATGAGTTTATATATGTTTTGAGTTTTTGATGTGTTTTCATGAATTCTTGTAATTTGAGTTTAAGTGTTTTGCAAGTGTTTTTGGTTTTTGGTTTCATGATGTTTACTTGCAGATTACAAGCTACATGGTTTTTCTTTGTTTAATATAGCATAATTTGAGGGGGAGCTTTCTCCTCCCTATACTTTTGTTTATAGCCTATTTGTTTTGTCATCATCAAAAAGGGGAAGATTGTTGGCCCAAAAGGTTACACTCTCTATTTGTTTAGAGTTTTGATGATAACAAAACAAATAAGTGCTATTTGGTGCTAATTAGTTTGTTTAGATAAGTTTCAGGTTAGTACCATATTTGGAGGCCATTGCTTAGCTATTGCAAGAATTTCTAGGTTCATGAAGCAAAGAAGGCTTTTTGCACATCAAGGAAGGAACATAGAAGAGAAGGCTCTAGTAAGGCATCGTATGGCTCAAGACTTCAAGATTGCTCAAGATAATTTATTAGATTTGTTTTTAGTTTAGAATTTTGTTAAAGAATAGTGAATAGGTTTGAAGCTCTATCACACACGTTTTTGCGCACATCTTGTTTCCAAACATAAATAGTTTGTATATAATCTTCAACCTACAAACTTATTTTGATACACATAATCATGTATTTTAAGTTTTGTGTTTTATCAAAACTTATTTTGGTATTGGAATTTATGACAAAAACTTTGATATACATATGTTTTATGTATATAGGATTATGCTTCAAAATGTTTAAATATCATGTTTTTGTATTTGGAAGAGTTTTGGACAAAACGTATTTTTCATTCAAAATCCAAGTTTTAAAAAATACAGTTTTTGATTTTTGGTAAAAATAATAAGAGTCAAAAATAGTTCATATTGATTGATATTTGAGCTAAACTTTTTACCACATGTTTATATATCAATGCAAAATGATAAAACTATTTTTGGTGATTTTTAGGAGTGTAAAAAAAGATTTTTCAAAATATTTTTAAAACTATTTTTCTGTCCATTCCAGACTTCATCCAGTCGACTAGTCTTCTGACAAGTCGACTTGGCTAGAAGTCGGTCGACCAGGTCGGTCGACCGACGTGCACAAATCTGTGCACGTCTGACAGTCTTTGGACGGTCGACCGTCCCGGTCGACCTGTCTGAGAGCAGAGCTCTCTGTTTGTTTGGGTCGACCGGGCCGGTCGACCGTAGCCTGCAACGGCTATTTTCTTTGAACTAGCGGTCGACCGGACCGGTCGACCGTGCTAGCCGTTTGAACAGTAACGGCTAGTTTTCTGAGCTGGTTTATTTTTGTCCTTTTCTCACTTAATTATGTTTAAGTGACATGTTTTGGTTCTAATACTTTCTGATTAGCCTTAAATATGTTTTATCTCCTAACCCTAGCTCTCTTCTATAAATAGGGGTGTTTAGGGAGAGGTTGGTTACTAGAAAAATTATCAAAAATTTTCAAAAGTTTAAGGCTTTCAAAAGACTTGGTTTCTTGGTTTTTGTGCTGAAATTTTCTCTCATTTTCTGAAGTGCTTTCAAGAATTCTCTGATTTCATTTTCTTTTCTCCTTACACACTAGAGCTTCATTCCTATTCATTATTTCTCTAAGGACCTTTGTAAGGGAAGAGAATTTTACAAGAGAGAGTTTGTGGTCTTTTGACTACTCAGAGATTGCTTGTACTTGAGATTGTGGAGTTGGGTACTCCGGTGTATTTGTGACATCTTTGTGATAGTGGAAGTGGTTGGAATCCTTCTGGGGAAGGCGGGGAAGTAGAGCTGGGTGCTCGAACCTCGATAACAAATCTCGGTGTTTGCGTTTGGTTTACTTGCTCTTATTTCTTGCTCTATTTTCATTGCTCTTATTACTTGCTCTCTACATTCATTGCTATATTCACTTGCTTTGTGAGATTGTTGCTTCATAATTTTTAAATTGTGCATTGATTAGCATTATCACCTATTCACCCCCCCTCTAGGTGATTTTCACTCCCCACAGAACTATGTGATTTCTCGAGCCGTCTAGTTAACCGAACCTTGTTCCAACAATGTAGCGGAGTACAATGCCTTTTTGATTGGAATGTAACTCGCCGATGAGATTGACGCTAAAATTCTCGAGGCATACGGTGACTCTAAACTCATCGTCAGCCAAGTTCGCGGGGAGTTCGAAGTCAGACATGAAGATTTAGTACCCTATTACAACGCGACTGTCCACATGGCCTAGTGATTCATAAACTTTTACATCGACCATGTACCACGCAAGCAAAACGCGCATGCAGATGCGCTGGCGTCTCTCGCTGCCTCTTTAGCCCTTCCAGCTGGAGTAGTAGAGAAAATATTTGTCCACAGCCACGACCTGTATTGCCCGAGAATTGCTCCTGAGGATTAACAGAAGCCAATAAGAGATTGTCGAGTCAAAGAAGCTCTTGAATCGTCAACCAGCCCAGAACCTAGAGACTGGCGATTCCCTTACATTGATTATGTCTTGTACGACATTTTGCCTGATGATACTAAAGAAGCGGCTGCCATTAGAAGGAAAGCCCTAAAATTTTACTATAATGCGATCACGCGAACATTGTATCGTCGATCGCATGATGGGATCTTGCTTCGCTGCCTATCACAAAAAGAGGCACAGGAGGTATTGAAAGAGGCCCATAGCGGCACGTGTGGAGCCCATCAATCTGGCACAAAACTTGGGGATCGACTCCAAAGGTTGGGATATTATTGGCCTAAGATGATCTCTGACGCCATCGCCTATGCCAAAAGATGTCACGCCTGCCAAGTGCATGGTGATTTCATCCATCAAGCACCAGGGTACCTTCACTCTACAACTTCTACTGGCCATTTGAGATGTGGGGCATGGATATAGTTGGCCCCATCAGCCCACCGTCATCAAAAGGACATCGGTTCATTTTAGCCATAACCGATTACTTTTCTAAATGGGCTGAGGCCATTCCGTTGAAGAAAGTAAAGTCCTCTGATGTGATCAAATTCCTTAAACATCACGTCATCTACCATTTTGGTGTTCCTCGGCGAATCATCCATGACAATGGACCCCAGTTCGTCAGTCAGGCTTTCCAGAGGTTCTGCGCTAAGTTCAGAATCCAGAGTGTGTCCTCAATGGCATACTACCCCGCCGCAAATGGTCTCGCAGAAGCTTTCAACAAAACCATTAGCAAGCTTCTCAAGAAATTTGTCTCGAAAAGTCAGCGTACTGGGACGATAAGTTAGGCGAATGGTTATGGGCCTATCGCACGACTGTTCGAACCCCAACTAAAGTTATGCTGTTTTCTTTGGTATATGAGTGTGAAGCCGTGCTTCCACTAGAAATTCAAATCCCATCTCTATGCGTCGCCTTGACAGCGGAGATGACAAGTGAGGAGAAGCATCGACAGCGACTCCAAGAATTGGAGGCCTTAGATGATAAACGTCTGCAGGCCCAACAACAAATCGAGCTCTACCAAGCCCGGATTACTAGAGCCTTCAACAAGAAAGTTAAGGTGCGAACTTTCAAGAAAGGTGACCTTGTCTTAGCCGTCAGAAGACCTATGGTGATGACACATAAGACAAAAAAAAATTCCAGCCTAAATGGGAAGGACCATTTGTAGTAGAGTCAGTCTACTCAAATGGAGCATATCGCTTCATAATTTCAAATGGCGATACACTCATGATGCCGATCAACGACAGGTTCCTGAAGAAGTACTATCCTTAATAGTACTCTTCCTCTGATCAAGTTAAAATTATACCTCTGATTAAAGCTCCAGATTCAATAAAATTTTCTTTCCTTTATTAGGTCACATCACGGTAGATCGGTGATGAGCTAATCGGGCACTGACTGTACCGTGATACATGATGTAAATATTGATAAAGAAACGAAAGGCGAAACTTGGGTTTTAATAATGCTCTCTTCATTAACGTCCAGCACCTCCGACGACTAAGGGCAAAGGAAAATGTTGGCTTCTAAGCCCAACATAATTCTTCAACAACTTTCCATGCTGAGGGGAATAGCATGGCTAGCCCAACTCAAACGGTAGTTGGTAAAGGCACCTCAAATCTGTTGATAGCTGAGGGTTTGCTAAAAATCCTAAGTGGGTTAGTTTCACTCTCTCCTCCAAAATCCCTTACCAATTCTCATACACAGAATGGTAGGTAATGAAAATTTTCAATACTCCCTATCGAGTACAAACCTTACTTGTCAACCCTATATGGAGTAGCAAACCTTCAAATTTGTCAGGTTAACACTACACCTCTGACATTTTTTTTTAAATTCCACTTGTCATTCTCATCAGTAGAATGGCAGGTCCTTAAATTGCTCCTATCTCGAGCGCAATTCTATCAAGTTAATACTACACCTCTGACAAATTACTGTTAAGTTTCACATTACACTTCTAACAGTGATTAGGTTGCTGCCAAGTTCAATACTAAACCTCTGACAGTCACTTCTCCTCAGGCTTCTGTATCGAAGCTGACATGGGCGATGCTAAGTTTAACATTATACCTCTAGCATCCAGGTCATTGCTAAGTTCAACAATACACCTATGGCCATGACTTTCCCTCGGACTTCCTTGTCAAAGTCGAGATGACCAATGCCAAGTTCAAAAATTATACCTCTAGCATTATCTCACTGCCAAGTTAAACATTACACCTTTGACAGTGACACTTTCAGTCTTCCCAAATGAAGCTGGAACACTCTTGAGTTAAGTTAACATCACACCTCTGACTCACACCCTTGTCGAGTTAACATCACACTACTGACAAGACTATATTCAACCCGTTAAGTTATTATCACACATCTAACGGAAAAAGTCCTCCTAGATTCCCCTTGAGTCTGGTCTCACTTGTTATTCTCGTTAACAGAATAACAAGTCCACTTAAAAATATTGTTAGGTTAACATTACGCCGTTAACAGTGTTTTCATTAAATCTCCAACTGAGTCTTAGTCAAGTTAACACCAAACCTCTGATGAAAACTCATCCTCCCTGAGGGTACAAATTCCACTTGTCATTCTCGTTTATAGATTGGCAGGTCCACAAGAATTATCTTACTTCTGTCAAGTTAATATTACACCTCTGACAGCATGGGTGAATTTTCTGAAACATGATTTTTCTACAAACTTGGACTTGTTAGGAGTATTATCATATTCTTAGCTAACCAAAAATCCTTTACTTCTATTCATCTGATTTTCAATACAAAAAAGGGAATTCAAGACAATAGAAGAAGACAAGGAAAAAGTGTCGCTTTTATTTATGCATGAAAGTGATACAAAACACTCTCTTATACAATAAGATTGAGTGTTACAATACAGGAGTACAAAACAAGTCCCTCTCTCAGTAAAAGGTTGCACTCACTCCCTGAAGCATTCTCACCACTCCATATACAAGATGTTTGGAAGGGCGCCAAGGAAAGGCTGCGCACTATGGTAATGATCGGATACTGATTACATCATAATGCATGACGTAAACATCGAAGGAGTCCATCATTAACCAAGAACAATGATGTTTCTTGAGGTCGAAATGCAGCAGAACCTTTTGATTCCACCTGATCAACTGATATAGGCCATGATCCTTCGTTGATGAACATCTCTTTCACCAGAAAGTCATCTAATGAAAATGAAGTTTTCATCGATGTCACTTCTGGGGTAAGATTGGTGAAGGGAGGATTCGAGACCTTACAGGTGACGTCCTCTTTTCAGTGACCTGCAAGAGGACCATACCCACCACCATATCCACCGCTATACCCACTGTGACCATGGCGAACCCGGAAGCATGACTGGTGCATCATATCCAATGAGGTCTCGGCGGATGTCAAATCCTCGTCTCCCATAAACAGGAGCCGTGACTTCTCCAATGGTCGACCATCGAACAAGTTTGCTGGCCGATATATTCTCCCAAGGGCCCAGCGAATATGCAAAAGGATGATTGAGGCTATCCGCGAGAAGTAAAAACCAGAATGTTAGAATCCTGAAACAGAAAGATTGAAGAACAGACGCGGCTATAGCTGTAGACTTCAGACGCAGGGATGACCTACGTAGGAAGTCAGAATTCTGTTACGATAGAAACAGATGCGATCAAAGTTGTGGACTTCGAATATACACAGACTTGGACGCGGTCTAATTTTTAAGACCTGCGTCTAAAATATAAGACGCGAAGAGAACCAGACGCGAAAACTGCCACATCCTTGTTTGAGAAACAAGGGTTGCTACATTCAAGTCTGAAGCCTTCGGCTAGAATTAAAATTCTTCTAAGTCAACAGCCTCGAACGCGAGCTTTGTATGTAAAGCTCGCGTCTCACGGTCCAAATGCAAAGTCCATCACACTTGCGTCCAAGGTATCTTGAGTTCGAGTACAAACTTGATCAACTTGCACTTCATTAAGAAGCCTAAAAGGCGCAACTTCCAAATAATGAGCGCACCAGTCAGGCTTCAAGAGAAGCCAAGAAGGTGAATTTCTTCAAGGGATAGCAAAACTGAAACTCAGCTGGATCGAGTATTTCATGGCGGTCAAGTGATTCCTACCCGCAGAATAACCCTTTAAAGGTTGAACTTTCTGCATCAAGGCGCGGATATAAAAAGTACTCAGCGGGACGCTTTTTGAAATCACTTGACAGTGATAATCTTTTGGAAAGATTAAAGAAAAGCATGAAAGCTTTGGGTCTTCGCTGTCCATGGGGGCAAGTCCCATTGAAGGAAGAAGGTGAAATCCTTCAGAGCGCTTACTCTCGAGGGAAAACAGTCTGAGCAATAGACTGTTAAGGGGGTGAGGCCTATTTATAGGCAACCCATAAGGCCTGTAATTAATGGCGCAATAATCAGAGCCATCGGCCTTAATTCCCGAATGAACGTCAAAGCCCAATAAAGAGCTGACGCGTGTGTTGCCGTTTCGGAAACGTAAAGGGCACAAATCCCCAGTTGTCAACGCCGATCTGGCATTTAAAGGTATTAACGCCAAAGCCCAATGAAGTACTGACGCGTGGATTGCCGCTTCAAGAAACATCGGAGGACACAAATCCCCAATCGTCAACGCCGATTTGGCATTTAAAGATCTAACAAGATCTTTAAGACGAGCTGCATGTAACGCTTGGGAGGTTGCGTCAAGCGCAGACTCAAAGGTCGCGTCCTGAAACCCGCGTCCCTTCATAAACCCAAGGTCTGCGTTCCTATCATTTCTGCTAAGAGACTTTCTATCGCGTTTCTGAAAGTGATTCAGAACCGCGTTTCCTCAACGAATTGGATCTTGAGTCCGCATTAACTTGAAAGCTGCGTTCCGAAGCTTGCGTCCTCAACAGAGAAGGCCTATGTCATTCACAGGGAGCCCGAAACTGCGTCTCCATTGTGAGATGACAGTTGTGTTTTTATCATAAACTCAATGTAGCTTGAGTTTGCGCCTTGTCAAGGGTCTAGAGACGCGTTTCTACTGAGCCAGTGCCGCGTCCCCATCAATTAGCTTGGATCCAGGCATCAGTTTTTTTGAGGAACCTAAGGTCGCGTCTCAACTGCATCCTAACAGAACAAAGGGCCGCGTCTATGGATCTGCGTCCTTTCATAAATAAGGAGGCCGCGTCCCCTTTATTGAAGAACGTAAATTCGCGTCTCAGAATAATGCCTTGTTATCTCTAAGCCTGAGCTGCATCTTATCGAAGACCCATGCGTCTTCCTTGATAAGCCTGAACGGCGTCTCCATTAATGAATCACAACCGCGTCTTTATCAAAGAAGAGATTCTGCGCGTCTCCATGGCGTCTCCATTAGCGGGTCAGAGACGCGTTTCCCAAAACCGCGTCTCTATTATAAATCAGAACCGCGTTTTCACTCAAGAACTCAATTTAGCCTGAGTTTATTATTCATGGCCGACTAAAGACTACAGTCAAGGCTGCGGCTATAAAATTGGGTTCATCTACAGCGAGCAAAAAAAAGTGAAATGGAGCAAAATTCTGAAGACTTTTATTATTTCACTCTTGACAAGTAGAACAAAAAAAAAAGGAAGGAAGGAGGCTAATAATCTTGCTTCGCCAAAGAACGGATTTGTTCTCGGAGACGATGTATCTCGTGCTGACGTGTCTTCTCAGCCTCCATTAGAGCTTGGACTCGCAACTCCTCCTCAAACAAAAACCTCTTCGCAGCTAGTTGTGCTCGAAGGGACTCCAGTCTGGACGAATGAGCAGAAAGGTTCTCTTCAGCCTGTATCTTGGTAGTTTCCAGCTCCTCCAGCCTCTTCCTAGCAGCGGCAAGCTTCTACTCGTTGATTTCAATCAAGGCTTCTGCCTTGGCTATGGTAGCTCGAGCTGTGGCAATAACCTGCTCTGCGCTCTGTATGACGATTTCAGATTCCTTCGAATTGCCAATTAGCTTTTGATGGTCAGCCTAGAAATGCTGGAGATGGCGGGTCTCTTCAGATATTTGTTCCTCTATCTCCTTTCGCTCATGTTCTTGAGCAGCAAGAAGTTTATCCAGAGTTGTCCGAGCCTCGTCTACTGAACCAGCATTTTCCAGGGACTTGAGCTCTTTTAGATAGCTTCCCAACTGCTCCACTAGCATCAGGCATGCCCTAGCCTGCGAAGGACTCCCAGTATGACCGATGTTGTAACGCCCCGATCCTGCGGGTACGGAGACGTTACTGCAACGTATATACGCAGGTCAGAAATACCCTCACGTATATACGCTAAGCATCAGTACAGGCAAGAATCAGAGTGCGGAAGCAAGTGGTGCATTATACATTCCAACACATGAGTACAATTACAGAGTTATCACCAGAGGTGATCCAATATTACATGAATATTACATCACTGATATGCGCAATTGCGAGATTACAAGGAGATGTACAAGTACGGACAGTACACAGGCACTCACGAGTTTACAAAAGGAAAACTCGAGAGGCACACAGGGGGCTTGGAAGGATAGAGCTTCAGATGGCCAGCTGGGGATCCATGCTTCCGCTGCGCCACTCTGATCAGCAACTAGGAGAATCCACACGCTCCAAGCTCCATGACCTGGACATGAGGATCCAGGGGAGTCAGATGAAACTCCCCAGGCGAGTGGTAGGCAAAAGCCAAGTGGCGAGCAAGGATAGGCACATGTGTAACGATAAAACCGAATCATAGTTATGCATTGAAAACCGTGTCGTGAACAAGAGCATGTATAAGCAGGTGTGAACAGGTATAGCATGATAATCATAAAACTGGAATTCTGTTATAAAACCCGATGAAAGCATTTGTGGCAAATCACACAACGGTCATAACAGGAGTGCATAGCAGGCATAATGGGAGTCACAACAGGAATACATAGCTGGAATCATAACAGGGATAACAAGAGTCATAACAGGCATCACTCGATATCTCCTAAACTAATATAAAACCGATAAAAACCGAGTAAAGCCGATTACGAGCAAAACCAATCGTAAACACTTAGGTTAGGCTCCATGAGACTAGTACATCGAAGGAATAATCCAAACAAGGAACCCTCATCTATATACCTTTATCTCATGTCACCGTAATCCAAGCGCATACAATCCGAGTTACAAAACAACACAACAGATTCACATAGCTTATTATTATTATTATTGGGGTCGCCTAAGTTCCAAGCTTCAGTATGTGTCCCATTCCACATACTTCCACTCACAACTTATATAGCCAGTTATTTGGAAACTGATAAAGTTCGATGAATCATGTTTCGGATGGGTCCCGTACATGCCCGGGACAACGGTTCAGGAGTATCCGGTGCTGAGCCGGAACGTACCGCTAGGTACCAGGACTTATGGTCGCCCGAACAGGAATAGAGTATCGCAGATCCCATAGAAATAGGCCTAGGGCGTGTGCATACCCGGCAGGAATAATCAGGAGTAGGGGTGCCAGCACACCCCACGGAATCCCTGGTGGCCGCCAGGAGATCCCCAAGTATTTGGCCACGCGCGGCTCGATATGGCCACCATAAACATGATTAATCAGGGCCCATCAGTTTCCCCCAAACCAGGTGCAAGTTGTATTATTATAATTTATCAAGCAAGTATCAATTCACGGGAATAACAGGAGCAGGACATGATCAGGAGTTCAGGAGTACAGGTGACTGTATAGAATTCAGGATAACAGGTCAGGTACAGGCAGGAGATGGCCCTACAGATTCAAGAGGTGGCCCCCACAGATTCAAGAGGTGGCCCCCACCATATGTGTGGTGTGGCACTTTGTTCCATGTGGCACTTTGTTCTGAGGGGAATGGATTCTAGAGGTGGCCCCCACGGATTCAAGAGGTGGCCCCCACCACGTGTGTGATGTGGCACTTTGTTCCGTGTGGCACTTAGTTCCATTCAGGATTAACCGGGAACAGGTGGTATAACATGAGTCAGTGTCAAGTAGTAGTATGTCAGGGGTTGGTCTCAGGTATCCTGTGTCAGGCATAGCACGGTAAGAACTGGTATCGGTTATCACATATAACATGGCAAGTAGTAAAGTAGTTGCGGAGCTAAGCAAGCTGGAAGTATGGACAGCAATCAGTGTTTAACACTAGAGCGCTTAGCGAGGTTACCGGGACGACTCGGCTAAAGTGCGAGTGGAAAGTCCGGCAGCATCTCGCCTAGACGAATCTAGCGTTAAAGCGCTGAGCGCTAAGCATGCCTACCAGGCGGAGTAAGAAGACCTGTTGGTCTAAGCGCACTCCTCTTCCGAGGAAGTGGGCGGAAGCCCAGAGGCTAAAGTACGCTCGGGGTTTAGGAGCACTCTTAGTAGCTACCACGAAACCAATAAGGGTGCGGCTTTAAACCATTGGGTAGCCAGCCTAGGAGTGAGCATAACCCGGAGTCGGTACAAGAGTACCTGCAATGTTAGTACCACACGAACAAGAATAATACAAGCATTCGTCACAGAGCAATACATGTCCAGACATTGGCACTCGGCCATACACAATTACAGGGACCCAGTCCAATACCAAATACAGGTAAGCATGGAATGAAACACATATCGACCCGACAAAGCGGGGAAACCCAAAGGCGAGGCGAGAGCGAGAACACTCGCATAACCAATGAAATAGGAAAGCAAGAGGGTAGCGAGATCACTCGCCTAATTCACCGGAAAGCCGAAAAGTCTGGAATCCATGGAACTTGCGCACGCGCCAATAATATAATATAAATATTTGGGAGAGAAAGAGACACAGGGAGACGCGGGTTTGACAGTGAGACGCGAGGGTCGCAGACGCGGGAGTCGCGTCGCGGAATAGCAGACGCGGGGAAAGAGCAGACGCGGGGATCGCGTCGCGAAAAGTACCAGACGCGGAAATTACAGACGCGGGAGTCGCGTCGCAGGAATAGCAGACGCGGGGATCGCGTCGCGGAAAGTACCAGACGCGGGAATCACAAACGCGAGGATCGCGTTGCGAAGATACCACAAACGCGGTGTTTGAGACCCGCGTTCAAATCAGAATGCGAGGAGAACGCGGACGCGGTCGTGGGGTCCGCGTCGCGCTAGCACGAGGAGATCACAGACGCGGGTATTAGCTCCGCGTCGTGACGAGACAATAACGCGAAGGCCGCGTTGAAAGACGTCGCCTGCACGCGGGGGTGAGATCCGCGTCAGCGAACACAACAGAGAGAGACCGGGAGTTAAGGAGAGAGAGTTAATCAGGGGAGAGAGAAAGTCAGGAGAGAGAGAATCATGAGAGAGAGAGTGAGTACAGTTGAGAGAGAGAGAGATCCAAGAGAGAGAGAGAGAGAGAGAGATCCCAGGAGAGAGAGAAAGAAGGATTCAGGGAGAGAGAGAGATCCAAGAGAGAGAGAGAGAGTGAGAGAAGGAACCAGGGAGAAAAGAAGAGAGAGAAGGGGGCTTTGCCCCCCTGGCTCCCGCACACAGCGCCCCCCTTGGGGGCGCTCGGCCTGGCCGCCGGCCAAGTGGCGGCGCCGGGCGGCGCCGGCCACCGGCAGAGAAGGAGGGGCGCTGCCCCCTCAACTGAGCAAAGGAGGGGGCTGTTGCCCCCCCTCCAGCAGAGAAAGGGGGGCTGTTGCCCCCCCCACAACAGAGAGAAAGAGAGGGGGCTTGCCCCCCTCTCAGACCAAGCACAGGGGCCCAGGTGGGCCCCCGGGTCGCCCGCGGCCGCCGGCCACCGCCGGCGGCGCCCAAGACCGGGGGTGGCTCCGGCCACCCCAAAGAGAAGACGGGAAGGAGGAGATGGGTTGGGTTTGATGATTTGGTGGTTGATTTGAGTTGGTGGTGGATGAATTTGGGGTTATTAGAGGAGGAGATGTAGGTGGTTGTGGGGTGGTGTTTGGGTGGAGAAGATGGTGGTGGTGGTGGTTGATTTTGAGGATGATGAAGAAGAAGAGGAAGGTGGAGATGGTGATGATTTTTGAGGAGGAATGAGATGGAGGTGGTGGTTGGTGATGGTGGTGAGGAGGCTCGGCCACCGGAGATGGGGTCCTCGCCGGCGACTTGGCCGGAGCGCCGGCGGTGATGGCCGGTTGAGGGGGGGTCGGCTGGGCTTTCTCTTGGAGGAGAAGAAGAAGAAGAAAGAAATGAGGAGAAGAGAAAAGAAAGAAAAGAAAAAGAAATAGAAAAAGAAAAAGAGGTGATGATGAGGGAGGTGATTGATGGGAAGGGAGGGGTGGTGTCGCCCACGTGGAGGGGAGTGGGCTGCGGTTGGTGGGAGAAAAGAAAGGAAAGAAAGAAAGAAAGAAAAGATAAAAATAATAATATTATAATATGGTCGCAAAATCGACTGTTCCAGAAAAATCCCCAAAAATACCCGGAGGTAGAAAACATCATCCTGAGGAATAATATGAAATCAGTTTTTAGAAATAAAATCCCGTTTTCAAATTAAAAATCCTGAAATCAGCCAGCGATACTGGCCGGTACCGACTCCAGTGGAATTTTCATAAATTCATAAAATCCTCAGAAAAAGTATTTAGATAGGAAATACAATTCTAAGAAATAATGTCTAAAGGCCCTTCTAGAAATTCCAATCGGTTTGTAAATTAAAAATCCAGAAATCGGTCAGCGGCACTGGTCGACACCGGTTTTGAAGATTTTTAACTTAATTCAGGAAAATTTCAGAAAATCATAGAAAATCCAAAATATTAGAAAACGATGTTTAAAACTAAAATCGGTCAAATCGGAATACCAGAATGTCCAACCGAGCAATACTCTAGGATCGGGTCCTCGGTTCAGACTAAGGCTGAATCCGAGTCCGAGAATCCGGATCCAAGACAAAATGTTCATATAAACAATTCATAATACAAAATAAATACAGGAAGCAAATCGAAAAATACGGTCGAAAAATCTGAATACGCAACTAAGTACGTATTCCGGGAACGGGGTGTTACAATCCACCCACCTTACAAAAATTGCGTCCTCGCAATTTCGATAAGGGGCAAATTGAACACAAAGGGGACAAGGCGGAATTTATACCAATTAAGATATAAAGCACTATAGGTAGGGCCCTCAAGTAGACTGAACAATAGTCAGAGCCAGCCGCTACCTCTCTAGTCTATTCATATCTTAAGTTGATATAAAGGCTACAAAAAAACCAAAACAGGGGAAAGATAGAAGGGATTAGGAATCAAAGGAAAGATGATCAAGAAAATAGATAACTCTGTACTTGTAGTTGGAGTGTATAACCAGGACTCATGCATTCCAGTTGCAAATTTCTTTACCATTAATTTGCCATCTGGACGTACTGAGGATGTAGAGCCTAAGCTCTGATACCACCCTGTAACGCCCCGATCCTGCGGGTACGGAGACGTTACTGCAACGTATATACGCAGGTCAGAAATACCCTCACGTATATACGCTAAGCATCAGTACAGGCAAGAATCAGAGTGCGGAAGCAAGTGGTGCATTATACATTCCAACACATGAGTACAATTACAGAGTTATCACCAGAGGTGATCTAATATTACATGAATATTACATCACTGATATGCGCAATTGCGAGATTACAAGGAGATGTACAAGTACGGACAGTACACAGGCACTCACGAGTTTACAAAAGGAAAACTCGAGAGGCACACAAGGGGGCTTGGAAGGATAGAGCTTCAGATGGCCAGCTGGGGATCCATGCTTCCGCTGCGCCACTCTGATCAGCAACTAGGAGAATCCACACGCTCCAAGCTCCATGACCTGGACATGAGGATCCAGGGGAGTCAGATGAAACTCCCCAGGCGAGTGGTAGGCAAAAGCCAAGTGGCGAACAAGGATAGGCACATGTGTAACGATAAAACCGAATCATAGTTATGCATTGAAAACCGTGTCGTGAACAAGAGCATGTATAAGCAGGTGTGAACAGGTATAGCATGATAATCATAAAACTGGAATTCTGTTATAAAACCCGATGAAAGCATTTGTGGCAAATCACACAACGGTCATAACAGGAGTGCATAGCAGGCATAATGGGAGTCACAACAGGAATACATAGCTGGAATCATAACAGGGATAACAAGAGTCATAACAGGCATCACTCGATATCGCCTAAACTAATATAAAACTGATAAAAATTGAGTAAAGCCGATTACGAGCAAAACCAATCGTAAACACTTAGGTTAGGCTCCATGAGACTAGTACATCGAAGGAATAATCCAAACAAGGAAACCCTCATCTATATACCTTTATCTCATGTCACCGTAATCCAAGCGCATACAATCCGAGTTACAAAACAACACAACAGATTCACATAGCTTATTATTATTATTATTGGGGCCGCCTAAGTTCCAAGCTTCAGTATGTGTCCCATTCCACATACTTCCACTCACAACTTATATAGCCAGTTATTTGGAAACTGATAAAGTTCGATGAATCATGTTTCGGATGGGTCCCGTACATGCCCGGGACAACGGTTCAGGAGTATCCGGTGCTGAGCCGGAACGTACCGCTAGGTACCGGGACTTATGGTCGCCCGAACAGGAATAGAGTATCGCAGATCCTATAGAAATAGGCCTAGGGCGTGTGCATACCCGGCAGGAATAATCAGGAGTAGGGGTGCCAGCACACCCCACGGAATCCCTGGTGGCCGCCAGGAAATCCCCAAGTATTTGGCCACGCGCGGCTCGATATGGCCACCATAAACATGATTAATCAGGGCCCATCAGTTTCCCCCAAACCAGATGCAAGTTGTATTATTATAATTTATCAAGCAAGTATCAATTCATGGGAATAACAGGAGCAGGACATGATCAGGAGTTCAGGAGTACAGGTGACTGTATAGAATTCAGGATAACAGGTCAGGTACAGGCAGGAGATGGCCCTACAGATTCAAGAGGTGGCCCCCACAGATTCAAGAGGTGGCCCCCACCATATGTGTGGTGTGGCACTTTGTTCCATGTGGCACTTTGTTCTGAGGGGAATGGATTCTAGAGGTGGCCCCCACGGATTCAAGAGGTGGCCCCCACCACGTGTGTGATGTGGCACTTTGTTCCGTGTGGCACTTAGTTCCATTCAGGATTAACCGGGAACAGGTGGTATAACATGAGTCAGTGTCAAGTAGTAGTATGTCAGGGGTTGGTCTCAGGTATCCTGTGTCAGGCATAGCACGGTAAGAACTGGTATCGGTTATCACATATAACATGGCAAGTAGTAAAGTAGTTGCGGAGCTAAGCAAGCTGGAAGTATGGACAGCAATCAGTGTTTAACACTAGAGCGCTTAGCGAGGTTACCGGGACGACTCGGCTAAAGTGCGAGTGGAAAGTCCGGCAGCATCTCGCCTAGACGAATCTAGCGTTAAAGCGCTGAGCGCTAAGCATGCCTACCAGGCGGAGTAAGAAGACCTGTTGGTCTAAGCGCACTCCTCTTCCGAGGAAGTGGGCGGAAGCCCGGAGGCTAAAATACGCTCGGGGTTTAGGAGCACTCTTAGTAGCTACCACGAAACCAATAAGGGTGCGGCTTTAAACCATTGGGTAGCCAGCCTAGGAGTGAGCATAACCCGGAGTCGGTACAAGAGTACCTGCAATGTTAGTACCACACGAACAAGAATAATACAAGCATTCGTCACAGAGCAATACATGTCCAGACATTGGCACTCGGCCATACACAATTACAGGGACCCAGTCCAATACCAAATACAGGTAAGCATGGAATGAAACACATATCGACCCGACAAAGCGGGAAACCCAAATGGAGGCGAGAGCGAGAACACTCGCATAACCAATGAAATAGGAAAGCAAGAGGGTAGCGAGATCACTCGCCTAATTCACCGGAAAGCCGAAAAGTCTGGAATCCATGGAACTTGCGCACGCGCCAATAATATAATATAAATATTTGGGAGAGAAAGAGACACAGGGAGACGCGGGTTTGACAGTGAGACGCGAGGGTCGCAGACGCGGGAGTCGCGTCGCGGAATAGCAGACACGGGGAAAGAGCAGACGCGGGGATCGCGTCGCGAAAAGTATCAGACGCGGAAATTACAGACGCGGGAGTCGCGTCGCAGGAATAGCAGACGCGGGGAAAGAGCAGACGCGGGGATCGCGTCGCGGAAAGTACCAGACGCGGGAATCACAAACGCGGGGATCGCGTTGCGAAGATACCACAAACGCGGGGTTCGAGACCCGCGTTCAAATCAGAATGCGAGGAGAACGCGGACGCGGTCGTGGGGTCCGCGTCGCGCTAGCACGAGGAGATCACAGGCGCGGGTATTAGCTCCGCGTCGTGACGAGACAATAACGCGAAGGCCGCGTTGAAAGAGGTCGCCTGCACGCGGGGTGAGATCCGCGTCAGCGAACACAACAGAGAGAGACCGGGAGTTAAGGAGAGAGAGTTAATCAGGGGAGAGAGAAAGTCAGGAGAGAGAGAATCATGAGAGAGAGAGTGAGTACAGGTGAGAGAGAGAGAGAGAGATCCAAGAGAGAGAGAGAGATCCCAGGAGAGAGAGAAAGAAGGATTCAGGGAGAGAGAGAGAGAGAGATCCAAGAGAGAGAGAGAGTGAGAGAAGGAACCAGGGAGAAAAGAAGAGAGAGAAGGGGGCTTTGCTCCCTGGCTCCCGCACACAGCGCCCCCCTTGGGGGCGCTCGGCCTGGCCGCCGGCCACCGGCAGAGAAGGAGGGGGCGCTGCCCCCTCAACTGAGCAAAGGAGGGGGCTGTTGCCCCCCTCCAGCAGAGAAAGGGGGGGCTGTTGCCCCCCCACAACAGAGAGAAAGAGAGGGGGCTTGCCCCCCTCTCAGACCAAGCACAGGGGCCCAGGTGGGCCCCCGGGTCGCCCGCGGCCGCCGGCCACCGCCGGCGGCGCCCAAGACCGGGGGTGGCTCCGGCCACCCCAAAGAGAAGACGGGAAGGAGGAGATGGGTTGGGTTTGATGATTTGGTGGTTGATTTGAGTTGGTGGTGGATGAATTTGGGGTTATGGGAGGAGGAGGAGATGTAGGTGGTTGTGGGGGTGGTGTTTGGGTGGAGAAGATGGTGGTGGTGGTGGTTGATTTTGAGGATGATGAAGAAGAAGAGGAAGGTGGAGATGGTTATGATTTTTGAGGAGGAATGAGATGGAGGTGGTGGTTGGTGATGGTGGTGAGGAGGCTCGGCCACCGGAGATGGGGTCCTCGCCGGCGACTTGGCCGGAGCGCCGGCGGTGATGGCCGGTTGAGGGGGGGTCGGCTGGGCTTTCTCTTGGAGGAGAAGAAGAAGAAGAAAGAAATGAGGAGAAGAGAAAAGAAAGAAAAGAAAAAGAAATAGAAAAAGAAAAAGAGGTGATGATGAGGGAGGTGATTGATGGGAAGGGAGGGGTGGTGTCGCCCACGTGGAGGGGAGTGGGCTGCGGTTGGTGGGAGAAAAGAAAGGAAAGAAAGAAAGAAAGAAAGAAAAGATAAAAATAATAATATTATAATATGGTCGCGAAATCGACTGTTCCAGAAAAATACCCAAAAATACCCGGAGGTAGAAAACATCATCCTGAGGAATAATATGAAATCTGTTTTCAGAAATAAAATCCCGTTTTCAAATTAAAAATCCTGGAATCAGCCAGCGATACTGGCCGGTACCGACTCCAGTGGAATTTTCATAAATTCATAAAATCCTCAGAAAAAGTATTTAGATAGGAAATACAATTCTAAGAAATAATGTCTAAAGGCCCTTCTAGAAATTCCAATCGGTTTGTAAATTAAAAATCCGGAAATCGGTCAGGGGCACTGGTCGACACCGGTTTTGAAGATTTTCAACTTAATTCAGGAAAATTTCAGAAAATCATAGAAAATCCAAAATATTAGAAAACGATGTTTAAAACTGAAATCGGTCAAATCGGAATACCAGAATGTCCAAACCGAGCAATACTCTAGGATCGGGTCCTCGGTTCAGACTAAGGCTGAATCCGAGTCCGAGAATCCGGATCCAAGACAAAATGTTCATATAAACAATTCATAATACAAAATAAATACAGGAAGCAAATCGAAAAATACGGTCGAAAAATCTGAATACGCAACTAAGTACGTATTCCGGGAACGGGGTGTTACAGATGTTCTCGATCTGATTTTCGAGAAGTATTCAGGCAAACTCGAAAGAGCTGCCCCCAGAAAGGACGAGGTCAATGCAAGATCGCATGGAAGCAAAAAATTACTGCACCATTTGACGTGCTAGCTCTTCCATGATATCATTAGCTGGAGAGAACTCTGCTGATGTACTCCCGGACCCCCTTTCCATGATAGGACGAGAAACGGGAATTGGTTCATCTTGTGCAGGAGTGAGGCCGATGATAGGTTCGTCAGGTGCTGAGATGGTCGCAGACACTTCCGGGGCGGTTATTGTTATAGTAGCCTCCACTGCGACTGGAGTAACAGCCAACCCTTCGACATCGTGTTCCCGGTCGAGGTTTGAACCGTACTACCTTCTGCGTCAATGCCTGCCACAGGGTTCTCTGCTTGAGCTACTCCAGCACTCTCTACAAACCATCGAAACATTAACCATGACAATAAAAAGGAGGATATTCAACGCATCAGTATTCTCTTACCAAGTTGAGGGTCTGAAGATGGCACGTTCCTGGATAGGTCATGTGGGGTTGAGGCTTCCCCAACCTCAACGATTGCACTTTCCTGAGGCATCCCAGTAATAGGAGCCTCAGGGCCCTCTTGCTGGGCAAGCTCTTGAATCATCTCTTCAATATGAGAAGAGGTGGTGGCCTCACCGTCGACAGCCAGCCTGAAAATCAAAAGTAAATGTCAGAAACCTTCCCTAGCTAAAGGAGAAGCCGGTTCGAAAAGACAAGGAGAGTACCTTCAGTAGCAGCGATCGTTGCTATTGGTGAAACCATCACAAGGTCACACCCTTGTATCTCTTCCTCCGAAATATGCGAAAATTTGCTCATATCAGGAAGAGCGGGTTCGTCGCCAAAATCAACTTCTTCGCCAGAATAATATCCATGTTCGTCGGACGACGAAGATGACAATTCAACACAAGTACGCCAAGCAATCGAGGCTTTACTACTGAGCACCCCAGTAGTAGGACTGGGATTAACAGTCTGTGAAGTAAGCATAAATACACTGGGAGACCCAGGCTATTATATTTCAGCCCTCCTCTCATAAACTGAAGAAGGCCCAGGCTGGGTTGAAACTCCTGGGATTTCAATGTTATCCCTCCCTCCCAAGTCAACTTCGAGTTGCTCAGCCCCTTTAGTTGTGGCGGGTTCATCTGCAAATTCCCCTTCTTCCAGGATCATGGGGCCCCTACTATGTAGACCGCGAGGACGAAGAAGGGGAATCTCCTCTTCCTCCTCCTCTTCCTCCCTCTGATCCTCAACACCAGATGGGACTACCTCAGACATTGAAGCTTCAGCCTTTGAGTCTCTTCAAGCCTTCTTCGGAATAGGCTCACACTTGGAAGTAGAGCCATGGGAACGCTTGGACACAGCCTGCCGACTCTTTTTAATGGGCTGCTCTTTGGGTGCTGCTGCTCTCGGTCCCACCCGGTTTCCCCTCCTGCTTCTTTCTCGGCTGCTTGGTACTCCTCCATACCTCGAGCGCATTTCTTGGACTCCAATTTATCCTTATACGACGCCTTGATGCTCTTAATGCATGAGATATTTATTGAGAAACCAGGCATCTTGCTAGCGAGGGAGTACCAAGTACAGAAGCTAAGGCTAGCGTAACAGTTGAGAGTCTTGTGAGGCAAGCTGAAAATAGCTTTTGTCCCTCCAGCCACACTATAATACCATGCCCGAGCACCTTCAAACAAATTCCTGCTGAAGGAGAGATTAGCATTGGGGTTACCGACATATAATTGATCATAGCTGAATTGTCGAGCAAAACGGCTCGGCATATAAGGCTCGATCGTACATGAGTTCCCTTGTCGGAAGAGCAGGTACCCAGGTCGAATATTAATCAGCTACCAAAAGACTCCCGATGGCAACCTCGTGAAATCAACTGGTCCCGCAAGATCGGCGAATTTATCCCCGTAAGATGATCGGCAATCTCGAGAAAGCAACGGTCAAGATGATAGTTCGTAGCGTTCAGAATACATTTCCGAACGTAGAACATGTAATAGCAAGACCAGCTTGAGTTCTCCAGCTTCTGTACAAAAGGGACAAACCCCTCGGACAGAGGCACCGCCGTCATCAGTGAAAGGCAGTGCATAACGTACCAAGCCATCAAGTACGTATATGGAAGCTCGATCCTGGGGTTAGGGGTCTTTACTCTTGGCCTTCCCTCCGAGTTAACCTCTGGTCAGCCCTTGGAGTCGATAATGGCTTTCACTTGGCACAGGCTCTTAACCAGATCCCGTAATCCACTTTGAATTCCAACCACCATTGCTGGAAGGAGGGCGATAGACTTGCCGTAGGCTAACAAAACCGCTGGGTACACCACATCGTTTACAATTACTTCATGTGGCAGTGTTGGCAGCACGCAGCGCTTCAGCCATAGCATAAGAAAGCCCGCCAATAGCGCCCGGTCAGAAATAGGAACTCGGGCTTGATGATGAAAACTTTCAAAGACCGTATCAGGTTTGAAAGTATCTTCATTTGACTCTGTAGTGTAAGAGCTCGCAGAAGCGTCAATCCTCTCAGCAATCTCTTCATCAGTACTAGGAGCCAGGCTGGTCACTGGGCTATCTTTCTCATTTATATCGTTGAACAAGTAACTCGCCCAGGACATCTGCTTGACACCCCTGGTTCTCCAGGAGGTTACTTGACTGTAAATGTGAAAGTGACATAACACTTCCCAGTATGTCTCATATACTTGAGGGCTCTCCTTCTTCAAGAGATGAAGTTCTTCAGAAGTTGGAACGTATTCTTCATAAGGGGCGTCTCCCATAACAAGCCCCGAAACTTCATACAGCTCATGAACAGCGAGCCCCATCTCTCCGACCGGAGTAAAAAATGTCCCCGTCAAAGGATTATAATGCTCCAAGATGCCGTAGAAATTATGAGAACTTTGCGGGAGGCCATACTGCACAGCCCTGACCGAGTGATACAACCCCACCTGTTCCAGCAGAGCTCCAAGCTTGACAAGGACAAATCCAACCATCTTGCCCCACCAGGATCTGTCGGAAGAATGAACCCACCCGAGCGGGCGGAAGTCAACGGGAAAATCACCCCTAACCTTCATGAACTGATTGATGAAGGTAGTGCCAAGCTGAGGGGTTTCTCTTCTCGGATACTCAGATCTGACCAATCCGGGAAAAATAAACCAAAGACCTCTTTCCTATGGCCGGCAGAGTGTATTCCTTTGGCACCTAGTATGCCGAGAGAAACACCGGAGACAAATCGGGAAAGATCCCATTCCATCGCACAGTGAACAGACATGTGCTGAAGATAAGATAGAGGATACATTCTCTCCATATTGGGAAGAAAGAACCTCCTGTCCCCTATCTGACGGAGCCACTTATAATCTCCGTCATGCAAAGTCCTATCATCCTCATCGATGTCATCACCAAAGAAGAAGACATGCTTCTGTAATGGAGTGCGCGAATCCGTCTCAAATACTCCGTCAAAGATAATTTCCCGGAGGGTCATCATACTGGCCTTGGAGATCTTCTCCTTTCGCTCCTTCGACTTACCAGTAGTCACAGGAGCAGTTTTTTGCAGCACAAAGGTCAGGTTATGATCAGCGCCGCTTACATGCCCAAAGTGGCACTTTTAGACAAAGGTTGGAGGAGTATCGTACTGCAAAGAGAACAACACTTAATTAGAAATCTGAAATAAAATGATTAAGTGTTTGAGACTCAAACGCAGGAATGAATCCAGACGCGGAGATCATCAAAATCTGCGTCCAGATTCAAAGAACACGAGATTAGCATGAAGTCCGCACTTTAAAATCCATGACCTAGGAAAATTTCTAAGTATCAGACTCAGACGCGAGATTCATTAAAACTTGCGTCTGATCTTACAAGACGCAAGAGTCGTACGAAGTCTGCGTCTGAACTCCCCACATTTAGAAATATTCTGAGCATTGAGTCCAAAACGCAAGGCCCAACGAGGCCCTACGTTCAACAAACAGATACGGGTTCAAGTGAATAAAAGATGCAGAGGTCGTCAAACCTGCGTCTTGTCTATCAACTCAAGAACCGCGCCTGAAGATCAAACACGAGCATGAGCCCGCGTTGGCGGTTCACGTTCAAAAGGGGCTTAAGAGTTAAAAAAACTCTGTAAGCCCCTTCAATGGCGGAAACCAAATCCAATAGTTTTATTACCTAAAATAGGGGCTTCCTGTATGGAGGAACTACCCATATGGGTCTCAGGAACAACAGCCTTCGAAGACGAAGCAGTATGCTTAGCTTTTGGTGCCATTGCAACCGTGGAATCGGTGTTGAAGATGGTAGAAACGAAAGAACAAAGCCTCGAGCTTTCTTTAACCCTAAAAGTCCCAACGAAGAAGAAGAGTCTAATGATGACTCTTGAAAGACTATTATCTTTTATAGGCACAGCGATTCGCAGAGGTACGCGGCGCTTGGCTCGACGCCTAATCCCTGCCTGACGCGTGGCAAGCATATTAAATGCAGCGCGAAATTCGCGCGCCAAAAAGAGGATGTCCCCTCAAGTTTACTGGACACGTGGCAACGCGCCCACGACACGGATGCATCTTTAACAGAAAAAAATCGCGTCCCTCCGAAGGTTGCGCCTTTTTTTAACCAAGCCAAAGCGGCGTCTAGTTCACAGAACGACAGCCGCGTCTTCATCCCAAAAGACGCATCTCTACAGAAGGCACGTCTTTAAAGCAGCATAACCCCTGTGTCTACAGGACTTGCATCCCGTCCTTACTTCGGCAATTCAGTTCAACAGTACACTGCACAAGCAGATAACTGTTTACCCCTGATTCAAAGTACACCAACAACAAGCTCAGAGCACTGGGGAGGTCTAGACTGTGTATCTAGACACTCGCCACGATCATTTCTGGCAGCTTCAAAGGATTCCACAGTACACTAACGAAGACCATATTCCAGACAAGATCAAGCTTAGAGCATCTCAAATGATTGTCAGTCCAATCATGAGAAGAATGAATTCAACTAGAGTCCAAAATATTTCGAAATCCGTCCCAGTCAACCGCGGAATATCAAAAACTTTGGAGGGGTTCTGTAGGCTGTCTAAAAATCACTGAAGACAAGTCATCAAAAAGCAGAGTCCAAACTCCAGACGTAGGACTAATCATAGCCATCATTGCAGCACCAAGACGCGAGGGTCTAAACCCGCGTCTCAGCATCACTGCAGCACCAAGACGCGAGGGTCGAAACTCGCGTCTCAGCATCACTGCAGCACCAAGACGCGAGGGTCGAAACCCACGTCTCAGCATCACTGCAGCACTAAGACGCGAGGGCCAAAACCCGCGTCTTAGTATCATTGCAGCACCAAGACGCGAGGGTCGAAACCCGCGTCTCAGTCATAACTGCCCTTGTTATGGGGTCAATCACTGCCCACATAACGAGAAAGTTAACCCCCATCATGGAGCATTTTTTAGTGGGCACGTTTACCCCTAAAACCTCTATAAATAGCCCCGCTTGCTATTGAGAAGGGGTCGGTTGGTTGATCAGATAATTCTTGGAGAGGGACTTGGCCCGTGAGTATAGAAGCCCCGAGACTTCCACCAAAAAGAGAGTCCAGCTCTTCAAACAACTTGCTGCGTACAAGTTAATCTTTGCTTATAATCTCTTTGAGATTCCTGATCGACAGGAGCTGTGTTACTCCATCTGCCATCTAAAGAGAAGATCCTCAAGAAGCTTTGACGTTCACCCGGTCAACGGAAAACAAGATTCACTTTCCACTGCTATCTCAAGAACCCAGTACAAAACAAAGGGGAGATTCAAGTCTTAACATCTTCCCTCTCTTGTAGTCAGAGTGTAAATCCACTGTGATCTTTCATTTGATTCAAGAAAATTTTACAAGGAACCTTCACCCGTCAAACATTATAAATTTGGCATTTTGTCTTGTTATGATGACCCGATGTCAAAATTGTATCTTTTGTATTTCTTCTTTGTTATGTTTTCAATCTTGTATCCAGACAAAGGCTATTATAGATGTATGTCTTTTTTGTGAAATGAATCATCTGGTTGTCTTTTGTATATGTGTGCGAGAATTTAGCTCCTTTACTACAACGTAAGGTATTCAAGGAAGATATTTCCCTCTTTGTGAGTATCTGCTATCCATCGTCACGTACCCATACTTCGTATTTTGGGAAGCAGAGCGTGACACTACCAGTCTGTTTCTCCATCACATCCTTCCACTTCATCAGCATACCTAGGGCTTCAAATCTTTGTCTCATGGGATATATCCAATAATGCTTAGATAAATTATCAATAAAAGATACAAAGTGTCGATGACCTCCAAGTGATGCAGTCTTTATAGATCCCCAAATACTAATGTGAACACAATCAAGAAGACCTTCCAAGTGATGAGCAGTGGTGCTGAATTTTACCATCTTCTTGTCCAGAACGCCTGTCCACCCAATTCCATGTTGCTGGTGGATGCACCTTCCAATGATCCCTTCTTTACTGGAGCTTATAAAGACTTTTCTCCTATATGTCCGAGCCTCATATGCTAAACCTGTGTACAAACATCATCTGAAAAAAATCAAAGTCGCCACTTGACTTATAATTGTACTATCCTTCAAGTAGTAAAGATTATTTCGGCGGACACCCTTCATAACTACCATTGAGCCTTTTGTCATCTTGAGAACACCATCTCTTATAGATACCCCAAGACCCAATGTTTTCAAAGCTCTAACTGAGATAAGATTCCTTTTAAGTTGAGGTACGTACCTCACTTCTTTCAATTCTCTTACCATCCCATCAAACATCTTGATACGAACTGTAGTCATCCCTTCCACTTTACACGGATGATCATCACCTATGACATAGAAACATCCATCTAGCTTCTCAAACCTTGTAAACCAATCCCTGTTCAGGCGCACATGATAGCTAGCTCCTGTATCTAATATCCACTCAGAATCACCTGAATAACCAATAGTAAGAGTAGTAACGAAGAAAGAAAAAACCAATGAGTCTGAGTCCGATCCATCTGCCTGTGAGGTACTGGCTTGAGTACTAACCATCTGTGTGAGATTTGCCTCGATCTTTGACTCCTTCTTCTTACCTTTGGTCTTTGAATAATCAATCTTCCAGTGCCCTAACTCTTTGCAGAAGGCGCACTGATTCTTCTTCAGATCTCTGAAATTTAGCCTGGACTTTGATCTCTTATGATCACCTCTGCCCTTTCGAATGAAACTCCTGCCTTTTATTGCCAACACCTCTGCTGATGTACTCCCAGAAGAAGACAGATTGTCCTGCCTCCTTACTTTATAATTTACAGGAGCAGTCGATACATCACTGTAGTTAAGTGTTTCTCTAACAATGATCAAAGTTAGGCAAAGGTCTCATTTCTTCATCAGAAAAAGAATTCGGCAGAATCACCGCCTTATCCTCTTCTTCGATCTTCACATCCATGTTAACTAACTAAGTCTGTAAGAAGTTTGGTGTAGGTGTTCATGTATTCATCAATAGAGAGTCCTCTCTTCATCTAGAAGCGATAAAGCCTCCTCTTCAATTGTAAATGTGACTCGATGCTTTTTGTCAGATATTTCTTCTCCAGGATCTTCTACAACTGCCTTGCAGATATTTCTTATAACACATGATACTTGATGTCTTGTGTCAAATAAGAGCTAATCAGACCACACGTCGTTCGATTCATCTTGTCCCAATTCTCTTTAGAAGTAGTCTCGCGCTTTTCTCCAACCGTAGAGTGTCTTCGAGGTTTGATGCCGTTAATGCATCCATCACCTCACATCTCCATATCCTAAACTTGTTCTTGCCATCAATCTTCACCACATCAATTTTCAATAGATGTGAATTCATGGTTTTTACTATAGATGTACTATTTCTAATCATCTTCTTAATAGATTCCTTAAAATAATGTGGAAAACAAACGGAGTTAGATCAAAAAAATAAATAAAGATAGGATCTTTACCTTAAATTGAAACCCTAGGAGAGTTTCTGAAATGATCTACTCCACCAAATTTGATTCCTTGAGCAATCTAAACGTTGTTCTGAGATCAACACATGATCCCACAAACAGTCCCAACGCTGCTCCGAGATTGACATACGATCTCAGCCAAACAGCCACCAATATTCTTGGAATAGACATACGATCCCATGAAGAACCTGGGATGCTCTGATAACACTTGTTGCGCTCATGCCAAGCAACAACCAATGAGGAACCCCCCAAACAAACAGAGAGAGATGCACTGGTGAAGTACCCAAAAGGCAAAAACAAAATAAATAAGGAGAGAAAGCCAAACACAATATTTAACGAGGTTCGATAATTTTCCTACGTCCTCGGGGCAAGAGAGAGATTTTATTGATTCAACAACCAATTACAAGTAGTTTGATGGTTTTTCGGGATACTTTCAGTGATACAATTCATAAGGGCTCTACCCCTTTATTTATAACTAGAGAATCCTAGAGTTTTAGGAAACCACAATTGGATTCGACTTTTTTCAGAAATGAAGTCCGAATCCCACCAGGAGAAGCAAATTTGCTTGTCGGGCGACCAGGGCGGTCGACCAACCCTTTCCTTCGGTCGACCGTCGCCAATAGAAAGCTGGCTCATGCCAGTCGGTCGACTGCTCTGGTCGAGCGTTCCCTTCTACGGTCGACCGGGCGATCGATCGCGCTGCTCCTGTGCACGTTGTGCATATCAGTCGACCAGGCGGTCGGTCGGCTTTTGTTCTAGCCTGCATATGAGCTGCGTTCTCGCCTCCTTTTGGACTCTGATCTCTGCATTATCTTCTGATGAGTTAAAAGAACAATTCCATCAAGTTTTTATCTCCTCTCTCCCTACAGGAATGAATGTGTGCTGTGATTTGAAAAGTTACCCTACTTTATATACGTAGTAGAAAACACTCAAAATCACTGCTAGGTAACTAATATGACTATTGGGATCAATTATGATTTTTCAAAAGAATAACTGTTTCAACAATTTGATTTTTAAAAAATATAATTACCTAACCCAACAGTCAGGATATATAAAATATAATTGAGGCTGGGCTAGGCTCTAGACCCAAGTGTCATCAAAAGGAACACAAAGGCCAATTAGCCTGTCGACCCACCTGGTGACTGGTTGTACGAGTGTCGAGTGACAATATTTTAATATATTTTTTAAAATTAGATATACAAGATTTGAGCTTCTGTCACATCGGTCTCTCTTCTCAAGACTCACAACTATTCCATACAATCTTTCAAGAATTAATATAACAATGAATGTATGTGTGTGTGTATATGAAGGTAAGGTTACAATACACATAAGTGCAACTAAGTTAAGTTACACACTATTTTTAATCACAAAAAATTTTACTTAGTGAGATACAGAAAAAAAATTAGGGTAAGTGATCCCCATAAGATGTTTAAAAAATATTTTTTGTGTGATGGAAAGAGGCATGTGTAACTTAATTTAGTTACACGTATGTGAATTGTAACTCTAGCCTACACACACTTGTGTCATTCCGGAAGGATTCTAGGCCGAATCCTTCTCACTCAAATATCAACATTCAAATTCGAATACAAGATCCACTCTATTGAAGTTAATATATATATTATTTAAAGTATCTATAAATCAAAAATTCAGTATTTTGAATACATTTTGCCTATGCATCAAGTAGAAAAAAAAATAGACTGCCTAAATAGTGAGTTGGTTAGTTTAACGGTGTAGAACATTTAAAACCTAATAAAAATTTGTTTATAAGGATTTTTAAATGTTTAGAGCATGATCAAATGGCCTGATCGAGAATTTATTTGTCTAAAAACACAGAACTAACCAACTCACTAACTTTCAACGGCCCATTTTGCGCCGTTTGATGGATGGGCAAAAGTATTCAAAACACTTGATTTCTGCCACCAATTGAAAGAGTTAGGTCACTATCTCAAAAGACTAGGTTCCTAGGTTGAGTTGCGCAAATCCTTATATATTCAAGATCATCTCCATGTCTAGTCGATGTGGGACTATTTGTTCGACCCAAATCTCAGCACGAGCTTCCGAGCAAATAGGACGAGCGACGCCTTCCTTGAGCTCCCTCCTCCCTTACCTTACAATTTAATTTCCACTTCAGGTTCCCCATTTAGTTAGTTTGGAAGATTAATTAATTGGATACCCGAGAACCATAAGCGTTTCTTCTATCAAATCCGCTCTTTTATGCTAGACCTGGAGGAAAAAGGAGAAAAAAAATGAGCTACGTTAGTTACTAAATAGCCCTCAGCACGTTGGCTAAAATCATCTCCCGAGAGAGTAGGGATGGCCAGCGGGGCGGGTCGACCCGTTTCGACCCGCCCCGCCCCGCCCTGTGCGACCCGTTTGAGTCACACAGGGCGGGTTGCGGGTCGACCCAGACCCGCCCCGTTTAGGGGCGGGTCAACCCGAGTTGACCCGTCCCGTTTAAACGGGACGGGTCAGATTCGTCCCGTGACGAATCACGGGACGAATTGGGTCGGGGAAAATTTTCCCCGACCCATCTTCTTTCTTTGTTTTTTTTTTTTAAGTCCTATATTACTATATATGTGAGACGGGAAAATTAGTTTGGGACCCCTATTTTATTTTTTTATTTTTTTTAAACCCTCAAAAGTTAAAAAATTACCTATCATGAAAATTTTGAAAATTTTGAAAATTTTAAAAATAAAATAATAATAAAAGGCGAGACGGGTCTAACCCGTCTCGACGAACGTTACCCCAATTCTTGATTCGTCTCGTTTGAATTCGTGACGAGACGGGTCAAACCCGTCTCATCATGAATTCGTTGGCCAGACGGGAGGAATCAACCCGATTCGTCCCGTTGGCCACCCCTACCCGAGAGAGACAGCTCGGCATTGCTCGACCTCTCGCTGCTTCTAGATTTTATTACCAGTACCAACTGTGAGAACTTCATGACGCGTGAGGTTGAGAGTTGTTCTTCGTGTGCGAGTGTCCAATCCCCACATGCGCATAATAACATTTTTTTTTTTATATATAGGAAATACGGGCCCCAAAAAAGTCCAGTCAGAATTATAATAAAGAGAGACAAAATACAATCAAAATAAGACAATTTCTCACCAGACACACTTGAGACAAGAAAAGACAGCACTAAAAAGGACAAAAACTACATCAAGCGTTTACACTAAAAGTCTGATAAAAAAATTGACGATGAGATACTTTCACGTAGGGGTGGCAGATAGGTCGCGACTCGTCAGACCCGACCCGACCCGACCCGACCCGCAGTTAGCGGGTCTGGGTTTGTGTTAATCGGGTTTGGGTCGTAATTAGGTCGACCCATCTGACCCGATTATTAAATGGGTCGGGCCGACCCGAACCCGCCAGACCCGATTATTCTCTCTCATCCTCGGCCCCCTCCCTTTGATCTCCTCCTCTGCCACCCCCGCCTCCTCCCCTTCACCTAAATCAAAGTGTCAAAAAATATGCGTAAGACCATTTTGAACCTGTGGCCTCTAATGTGTAGAGTTTAGTGTGATGACTAACTATACCACCCAACAATTTGGTAATAAAGTGTAAAGAAATTATATTTAAAATTTAATAATCCGGTCAAATGGGTCGGGTCGACCCGACTAAGAATGGGTCGGGTCTGGGTCTGAATTTTTGACCCGTATAATAATCGGGTCGGGTCGACCCGACCCGATTATTATGTGGGTCGAGCAGTAATCGGGCCGGGTCGACCCGACCTAACCCAATTGCCACCCCTGCTTTCACAAGAGAAAGCAGCTTATAATTAAAAATTTTAAAATTTTGCTCTGTCCACAGAGATCAAACCACACGCATAATAACATTGCTTCAAAGATCTCGCAGCAATTTAATCGCCCGAGGGCAAGCGAAAGGTTTTTTGCTTTAACGTTAAGCTCGCGTGAATTTTGAAAGGGTGTCTCTCTCTGCTGCATGGGCACCACTTACCCAAAATATCTTTATTATTTTTTCTTACTGCAGTCTTCTCATCTTTTGAATAAAAAAGATATAGTATTTTTTTTTAATTTTTACAGCCTTGGGGTTAAAAAAAAAATGAAGTCGAAGAAAACTGTGGTAATTTCAACTATCTTCCAAATTGCTTATATTTGTTTATCATTTTAGCAATAAGTTTTAAAATTTATGTGATTTTCTTATTCAGTGTAGTGGTAAAAATTTGTCTCGCATTAGAATGATGACATGCGTTCAAGCTATCAAGTGTTACTGGAGAATCCACAACTCCCGGAGTTTATCGCGGAGCTTCCGTCACTCCTAGTCATCCGGAGCCACCCTCCACTCCGAAGACATTACCGCTCTAGAATCTTCCACGGTTAGAAGTCTCCAACTCCGCGTCAGAAGTTTCAAACAGTAATCTGCTGAGATCTTCGCATGTCGTTATATCATTCCATCTTTCTCGTATTCATAACGTGCAACGTTCCTATCAACGTGACACTGGTCCACTTGTGGCCACCATGGTTTCCCTTCACAAATCTATGATAAGCTCTTGTGATCTTTTCTCTGCTACGACCGTGTTTCCCTGTTTGCTTGTATTTTCTTTTATTTAGTGTTTCATTTTCTGCTACCTACTTTCTTCATTTACATACCTTATAAATAAAATTTAGCATCCAATCAAATAATAAGTTCGAAATGCAAATGACATGAATCTATATATGATGAGTTCAAAAGAAAAAGTGTGAACAACATTGTGATTTCAACTGCGATCGATCGATAATGCAATTTCTTATTCTCATCTTTCTCTAATTTTCTATATTAATTAAAAATTTGTAGAAATTTCAAACAATCTCAATCAGTGGCAGATACGCATGATATTTTTCAGTGTGAGTATAAATATAACAAAAATTTCAGTATAAGTTTAAATGTAATAAGAAAAGAGAAGAAAAAAATAAAAAATAATATTACACCCGTCGAAACTTGAACTTGTCACCTCTCATAATTTAAATTTAAATTAATAAGTTACACTTGAGATATTGCTAAAAAATATCATTAAATTTGTAAAAATAATTTTAAAAATATATTATATAAAAAATTATAAACTATGTATATTATTTTATTATTTTGTAAGTTTCAATGTGAGTGCCTACTCACATAGGATTGTAGGTGGGTCCCCCGATCTCAATTTAGTACGTGTTTTGTTGCAAGGAAGTGAGCAAAAGCAAGAAAATGGAGAAGTATAATTGCTCACTTCTCTATCTATCCAAACATCCAGAAAAGAAAATAAGAAAAGCCTTTTTTTCCTTTTCTCTTTTCTCTTTTACACAAACATTTCCTCACTTCCAGAGTGCTACAGTTAATTTTGTGGTCATGTAAATCTCATTTGTAATAAGTTGTAATCATGTAAATCTCACCTGCATTCTAATTACAGTTCATTTTTTATTTTTCTTAATTAATTTTGTTTTAATATTATTTTGCGGTCAACTTTTCCACTTCCACTTCCACATTACCCTCCAAATGCCAGAAAAGACATAACATTTTTCAAATCATACTTTTCAACAACATCCAAACACTGAAAAATTTACTAACTAATTCCTAAGTTCCAAAGGAAACTATTACCACTTCCTCACTTCTTCACTTTCTCACTTCCACCCTTAACCAAAGGGGCCCTCAAACTGAACACTATTGATGCTTAGCGCCGCGTTAGGAGACGAGTAGGATTGGTGGAAGTTTTAAGCTCAAATCCTAGCTGGCAAGATGCGCTTGAATGGGCCGCGGGCCGAGTCGGTTTCGGGTCACCTGTTAGCACCGAATGTGTGACAGGCAAAGGACACGGCGGGTCCCTTATTTATTTATTATGTTTTAAACCTTTTTTTGTGTCTCAACAGATGAAAGAGCCTATGGTTTGTCCGCAAGAGAAACCAGTCGTGACGGTCCAAGTCATGTATCTGGGCCCTATTTTGTACTTTTAGTAATGGGCTGTGGCCCAAAAGAATTAATTTTACGAAAATCTCTTATTAAGTAAATAAATTTATGCTGCTATAAAAAAACACGAGTTAGAATATTTCAAAAATATTCTCTCTGTCACTTTTGATTTTAAGTTGAAAATATATGTCATTTAATTTGAATGATACAGTTATTTTAAAATTAAACGTGGCTATTTTAGTAATTTAAATTTTCTTAATGAAAGACAATTTTCAATATATAACATTTTTTTAGGATACTTTTTTTAATATATGCTCATGAATTTTTCTGTTAGTATCGATTCTTTCTTATATAATCTCTCTCTCTATTATCTCTCTCTTATCTAAATTACTTAAACAAATTTTTTTACCTGTACCACTTTATCTCTCTAGTTGAAATCACCAACTCAACAATCTATTTGTTATATGTATTTGAAACTACTCGAATACAACTACTCTCTCTCATCTCACTTAAAATCTCTCGAACTAAATACATCTCTATCTTTTTTGGTATATTGGAAACTACTTCCTAGGAATTAAATTTTCAATTATTGATAATAGATAGATATATTTAAAGAACTAAAAATAATTACTTATAAAATAACAAACAATTAGAAGAAATAAATGTTGCGTCCGTAAATATAATATTAATCACCAAGATCAGAGTAACAACGCTGCATGAACAATCACGAACCAATATAGCATGAAAGCAAATAACCAAGGAGAGACTCAAGTTTAATGAGGTTCGACAATTTGTCTATGTCATCGGGCAGAAGGAAGAAGATCTTATTCAATCAACTGAGATACAAGGATTACAAATTGATCCGAAAATCTAACTAGTGAAACTACGCAATTTGCCATAGAATTCCCTCAAACAAACTCTAAAACTCTCAAATTCTCTCATCAATTTTGATTACAGAAACTCTATTCATATAACAAGAGAAACAACCAATAGAAGAAAACTAAATCGGACACCAGAAACCTAATCAGAAACCTAATCTGAATTAAACTCAAATTGCCAACCACAATTGTTGGTCAACTGACTCCAAATGGCGGTCGACCGCTTGGCATGCAAGGTTGGAATCAACTCTCTGTTAAATCTCAGAGAGGGCATCGGACGACCGACTCCTTTCACTCAGTCGACCGGGCGGTTGACCGACTCCTTGTCTGTCATATGCAGTGACCGACCGGTCGACCATCACTCTGTTTCCTTCTTTGTCCGCCATGCACCTCATACACACCGGATAATCGACCGGATAATCGACCGACCCGATGTTTTGTGTGATTCCTGTTCGACTTTGATCTTACTAAACTCCAAATCTCTGGCTATTTTCAATAAGAATTAAAAAACTTTATCAAGTAGATTTTACATCTTCTCCCCACAATTCTCCATCTCGGTGATGATTTCTCAACTCTGTGTCAACACCATGAATAACCAAATTCAGCTCAGCAACCGATTGTACCATTACTGTTACTTACGTGCCCCCTGCCTAGAGATCAAACTATATATAGTTCATCCAAACGAGCTATAAAAAGCTCAACTATCAATTGAAATCAAATTTGCAACAATGAACCCAACTGGCTGAGTCATATGGATCTCATCATGACGATCCTCATGAAGAAGCTTTTCAACTTGAGCTGATCTTTTTCACCAACTTGAGATCCATGCTTCTTAACAATCCACTTTTGTGGATTTTTCTTAGTTCTTCTAGCTGCAGTCAAATCAATAATTTTTTTTCAACATGTTCAGCATCCAAAACGGCTTAATGATCTTTACCTGATGTCACAATCGGTAAGATCCCAAATGATATTGAACAAACTGGAGGACATGGAGTAGCATCATCCTCCAACCGCTTCGATACCTCCTTGGTCTTCATACTCTCTACCTGTTGAGAGTTAGGCCTCAACACTGAAGTCTCATCGAACATGACATATCTTCTCAACACAAACTTTTTGTTTTTGTTGTCCTACATATTGTAACCTTTCAAATTTCTTTTGATGCCCAAAAACACAAACTCTTTTGATCAAGGATCCAATTTATCTTCTTTAACATGAAAGTAGGCGGGATATTCAAATACCCTCAGCAAACCGTAGTCTTGAGCAGCTTCACCTAACCAAAATTTCAATGGAGTTTTACCTCCTATCGCAAACACTGACAATCGATTCGTTAGATGGCTAGAATATATCAAAGCCTCATCCCAAAATGACATGTTTAATTGTGCATTAGATAAAAAACATTGAACCAGCAAGGCATAGTTCAACTCTTTAGCCACACCAATCTATTTTTAAACTGTGAAGTGCATACCAATATTATTGTTCTAACTAAATCGTAGAAACTGATCCCTCTTGTACTCCCCAACGCTATCAAATTGGAGCACTTTGATTTTCCTGCTAGTCTGCTTCTCCATCAACTTCTATCACTTCACAAACAAATATAGGACTTCAAATTTTTATCTCATAGGTATACCCAATAATACTTAGAGAAATCAATAACAAAAGAGACAAAGTACCGATAACCTCTATGTGATGCCGTCTTGGTCGGTCCCCAAAAGTCCATGTGAACCAAATCAAGAAGACTCTCTGTGAGTTGAATAACGGTGCCAAATTTCACCTTTGCCCAGAACACAATGCTCTCAGAACTCCAAATTGCAGGTCAGTGCATCTTTCAATAATCCTTGCATTGCCAATGCTTATGGAGAATCCAAACCAATATGTCCCATCCTCAAATGTCATAACTTCGTAGAATCGTTATCCAAATATTCTGAAGCTATCAAATTTTCAGTAACTGCACTACCCTTCAAGTAGGACAAGTTATTGCGTCGAATTCCCTTCAGAAAACACCAATGAGCCACTGAATATCTTGAGAACGCCTTCTCCAAGAGTCCCCTCAGGCCTTGTGCCTCCAAAGCTCCAATCAAAATCACATTCTTCTTCAACTAAGATACATACCTCACATCCTCCACTCTCACTATTCCATCAGTCAACTTGATGCGAATTGTACCTAGCCTTCAACATGGCATGTGTGACCGTCACCAAATAACCCTGAGCCTCCATCTAGTTTTTAAAACTATCAAATCACTCTCTTCGAGACAAGCGTGATAGGTAGCACCCATCTCCAAAATTCACTCATATTCTTCTTAGTAACAAACAGTAGAAGTGATAGAAAGTGGAAATACATATGAGCCAGATTTATTACCATCTGCCGTTGCGACATTAGCCTCTAATTTTGACTCTTTCTTCTTCTTAAATCTTGGACAATTAACTTTTCAGTGTCCTTCCTCTTTGCAGTAAGCACACTGATTTTTCTCAATTAACAATTATCAATTTTACCAGTATCTTACTAGCCCTTCCAAAAATTGTTCGTGCCATCGAACTTCACCACATCGATCTTCAGATGGTGAATATTCACGAGCTTCCCCGTCAAAATACACCTAGAGGGAAAGTGAATAGTGTAATGCTAATCAAATTCGGAATAATAATAATCTATGCTAAATGATGCAAATCGATTACTCAAAACAAGAAGTGAAGCCGAATTTTCTGTGAAAGACTCTAGAACTTCTCCTCTAATGTTCCTCTAGACTATGAGTTGAGGTGCTCAATTGCCTTCTTGTTGAGATGATTAAAGACCGATAAATGATAAGGATGAATGTATTGCAATGAAGAATGTAATACGAGTAATAAGTAGAATGTGCAAGTGAAGTAACAACACAAGTGTGAGCAATGTAAAGGAAAGAGATCATGAGACAAGTAATCACAAACACAAAGAATTTATTTCGAGGTTCGAGCCACCGCTCTACGTCCCCGCCTTCATCACCGTGAAGGATTTCACTATCCACAATAGAATCTTCTACAAAGGGACCTTACAATAAAGAATTACAATGGTCTACATAAGACCAGAGTACACAACTCCAACACTCAATCTTTTACACAAGAGGTAGCACAAAGCCAATGAGATTTACAAAGCTCTTGGTGATCACTAGGTCACAAACACTCTCTTCTTTACACCTTCTTATAGAATAGATATAAATTAAAGCTCAAGGAGTTTGTGAGAGTAAAATTCAGTTGAAAGAATTTAAATAGCTTTGAAAATGATAGCACTTGAAAACTAGAAACTTGAAAACTTTTCTCTTTAGAGCAAACTTGATTTTCAATATATTTCTTAAAAACATAATGTTTTTTTATATGTCCTAAATCCAATCCCAATGACCCATATATATAGGCAATAGATAAACACTATTAGTTTAGTTCACTAGGTCAATTGGGGTGTGATTTGACCTAAGAAAAGCAAAAATGCCCGTTGGAAAAGTCAGAATAAAAGGCATATTTTGAAAAATAGCCGTTATGAGCTTTTGACAGAACTTCGGTCGAGGTCGTCTGATAGTTCATTCCGGTCGACCGATAGTTCATTTTTGAACTAGTCATTAGGCTCGGTCGACTGCCCGGTCGACCAAGCTCTGTTAAAAAAATATTGCATATAGTGGTCGGTCGGTCGACCGCTCGACCGACCCCCTACAAAAACTTGGGTTGAGCCAGTCGGTCGATCTGTTGGTCGACCGCTAGGGTTAGCGGTCGACCGGTCGGTCAACCGACAAACATGCACAATATGCACAACCCCAGCCAGAAGATCGGTCGACCGCTCAGTCGACCGACTTGGCCTATAATAGGCTACGGTCGACCGGTCTGGGCCAAAAGGCATTTTCTGACTGTTTTTAAATAGCAAACTATTTTTGAAAAATTTTATATTGGTTTTAAAGAAAAATAGCAATGTATAGGCAATGAAATACATGTTCTAACAGGATGTAAAATTTTGGAAAAATTGGAAATATGTATCAAGTACCTAACATGCAAATCACCAATACGGAAAAACTAGTATTTTGAAAACGTGTATTTTTGTGTGTGACTTCTTGAGCATCAAATCTATATTCCACACTTTAAATATACTATTTTCTTACAAGGCTGGATACGACTACAAGAGTCTTCAAGTGGACTTCTCCAATAGCAACGTCAAGCGCGCTTGAGCTTCAATCCCTTCTTGAATAATTTTGAGTCTTCATATACCTTCCTTTTGAGGAAGAAAACTTTTTGAATTCTCTTGAACCCTGAAACACACTTAAACACTTAAACTTGATTAGTACTAAATAATCACATACGTTTTGTTATCATCAAAACAAGAAACTGGTGATTGTAACTTTGGGCTAACAATCTCCCCCTTTTTAATGATGACAAAACATATGAGTTATTTGAAATAAATGATAAAAAAGAGCATGGAAAAGCTTCCCCTCAAGTTATGCTATCTATCAAGTATAAGAAATCATTATAACTACAAATTGATTTGTCAATGTAAGCAAGTCACATAAATGCATATATGAAAAATATATCAATTTTTAATAATATGCATAAATAGCATACCATCCTCCCACACCTCATTCCTCCAAAAACATTATGCTATGAATGAAAGCAATGAATCATGGTATTGCATAGAAGCATGGTAATGAAAATGGATGCAATGAATGAAAGCAATGAATCATGACATTTCATAATAGCATGGTAATGAAAATGGATATACATAAAGTTCATGATATATCAAAATAAGAAACTATATCAAAGCAAGAAACTCAAAAACTCAACTATCAAATATAAAAGACATATCATAATTCAAATACATCTCCCCTTTTTGTCATGCATCAAAAAAGAGTAAAATTCACAACAAATAAAATACATGAAACCAAGAGAGATATCAATAAAAAACATTTATATTAATTGAAAATGCATGAAACCATATGAAAACAAAATGAATCAATTTCAAAACTCATTAATCCATAGCTCAAACATTTAACTCGCCACAAATGAATAAAAATCTATTATAATCTAGTGATTTAGAAAAAATATCTACAATATCTGGCTTCAGCACTCCCTCATTCACCTTGCTTGGTCCGCGGGATGAAAACGACGCTATAGAAGGAGAGTTTGGAGTTCCGTATAATGTACCTTTGAATAGGATTGTGGCTGTTGGGTTCGGCGATGATTTCACGTAGGAGACGATCTTTGACCCATCGGAGTAGGTCACCCGCGATGCCGGCAGAACATGAGCTCCGGCGTCTATGGTGAGGCTCTCCTTCTCGCTGTTCATCAAGATCATGGCAATGGCCCCGGCTTCCTTCATGACAGCTCCTTCTCAATGCTGGTGTTTGATCCTCCAGTGTGGCAAAGGACTACTTTCCCCTTCACATTGATTCGGTTCAGTGAGCCATCGCTGCAAGTTTTCACCCGAGAGCCACCACGAAGACCGGGGTAGATGATGGGCAGCAGGACGGAGGCGAAGCCAGTGGTTTGGTATGCAGATTCTCCGTCAAACTCCATCCCATTACCGAGCCTGACAGTCGATCTTATGGCTCTGTCCATCGTGCTCGCTCCAACTGTCATCACCCATGGCGCGTCATTTTCGACTGTGCTTCTCACTGGACCAGTATTGCCTGCCGAGCAACTGACGATGATCCCCTTCTCGACAGAAGCAAGCGTGCCGATGGCCACACTGTCATCATAAAACGGTATTGCCTGTCCACCAAGCGATATGGAGAGCCCTAAAAGTCCCACTTGTTTGTGGTAAAATACATTATTAGATATCTTAAAAGCACTATTAGAATGGGATTGTGGTATCCGAAGACTGGACAATTTTCAATGACCAATTTTTCAGATGCCAATTATGCCCATTGTAGAGTGGATAGGAAGAGCACTGGTGAAACTTGTCAATTTCTAAAAAATTGCCTTATTTCATGATCTTTCAAAAAATATGTAGCCCTCTCAACCGTCGAGACGGAGTATGTTGTAGCCGGGGTTTGTTGTGCGCAAGTCCTTTGGATAAAATATACTCTCCCTGACTATAATTTGCATTATGATCATATCAAATATTTTGTGATAACACTAGTACTATTCATATGACCAAGAATGTAAATCAACATAATAAGATAAAGCACATAGAGATTCGATATCACTTTCTTAGAGATCACTATGAGAAAGGAGATATTGAAATTGATTATGTTTTCACCGATATTGGAATCTAGCACATAGACAAATACTAAACATAATATCCGGCCTAGCCATCAAGTAAAGCAAACTACCAATCATGCTTCTATAGAGTTTAATGTCAACGTTCTTACCTTGTTCATCCTTATCAAGCTTTGTTGTGGTAGCTACAGGAGTCTTGCTTGTCTTTGCATTTTCAACCCCAAATTTCTTGAAAAACTCTCTTGTGTATTTGGCTTAGTTTATGAAAATCCTATCACTCTTTTATTTGATTTGGAGTCCAAGAAAGTAGTTGAGCTCTCCCATCATAGACATTTTGAACCCTTTCTTCATGCATGATTCAAAATCCCTACAAAGCACTTCATTAGTGGATCCAAAAATGATATCATGAACATAAATTTACACAATAAGGATATCACTATCTTCATACTTTGTAAACAATGCAGTATCAATTTTGCCTTTCACAAAACCATTTGAAAAAAAAAGTAGAAAGTCTTTCATACTAAGCTCTTGGATCTTATTTTAAACTATATAAAGCATTTTTAAGTTTAAAAACAAAATCCGGATGTGTAGGATCAACAAACCCGGGGGGTTGTTTAATATACACCTCTTCTTCGATAAAACCATTCAAAAATGTAATTTTAACATCCATTTAGAAAACCTTAAAATCTTTGAATGAAGCAAAAACAAGTGTCATCTGTATGGCTTCAAGCCGTGCACAGGTGCAAAGATTTTCTCAAAATTGATACCTTGATTTGGGTGTAATCTTGGGCCGCTGACATAGTTTTATTCCTAATAATATTTTCTGATCATCCAACTTATTCCTAAAAATCTACTTAGTATCAATGGTTGGTCTATCATGGAGTTTAAGAACAAGGTGCCAAACTTGGTTGTGCTCAAATAAATTAAGCTCTTCTTGCATTGTAAGCAACCAATATAAGTCATCCTCAGCTTCGAGAATGTTTTTGGCCTCAATATGTGAAATGAATGCAAAATGGCCACATATATCATGGAGTTTGAGCGAGTAGTTACCCTGTAACGCCCAGATCCTGCGGTTACGGAGACGTTACTGTAACGTATATATGTAGGTTGAGAATACCCTCGCATATATATGTTAAGTATCAGTACAGGCAAGCATCAGAGCATGGAAATTTGTAGTGCATTATACATTCTAACATATGAGTACAATTACAAAGTTATCATCAGATGTGACACAATATTACAGGAATATTACATCACCGATAGGCTCAATTACGAGAACACAAAAGATGTACAAGTATGAACAGTATAACGGCGCTCACGAGTTACAGAAGGAAAACTCGAGAAACGAGCAGGGGTCTAGAAGGATATAACTTCAGAAGGTCTGCCGATAATCCACGCTAATACTGCTATTCTGATCAGCAACTGGAGAATCACAAGCTCTGAAATCTGGACATGAGAATCCAGGGGAGTCAAAACTCCCCAACGAGTGGTATGGCGAATGCCAAGTGGTGTCAAAGATAAGAACACGTGCATCGATAAATCTGAATCCTAAACATGCATTGAAAATTGTGTCGTGAGCACATGCATACAAGAGCAAGTAATATCAAGCCGGGAATACACATGGTATAATAAGATAAGAACAGGGGGCTGGTGGAATAGAACACAAGTGGTAAAGTAAGATGTAAGCAGTTATAATATAATAATAATAATCATAAATCAGAAATCCGATGTAAAAACCCGATGAAAGCAAACTAGACAAAACATACAACGAATTATTAATTGGCATCTTTTATTATTATTATTACTCGTCCTACCTAAATGTCTAGATATGTGGACTAGCGTCCCAGCACACATATATCAACATTTGAGTAAAGTAAGATTGTTATTGGAAACCAACAGAGGTATCAATGAACAATGTTTACAGTGGGTCCCATACATGCCCGGGAACATGGTCCATGATGTTCTGTTGCTGGTGCCGGAACTGGCCGCAAGGCCTAGATGAGGGTCTTATTGTATACCCTTTTTCATGAATGTAATAGGATGTAGGGAGCCAACGCTTCCCTCGGAACACTTGGAGGCCCTCAGGTCGAACCAGAAGTTTTGGTTGTACAACATACCTAATATTACTGTAAACACGTACACATATTGATATCCGTAAGTTTCCTCCGACCTGATGCAAGTTGTCCCATTTTATGTTTTATTAGATAATTATCAGATTTTAGGAATGAGCAGGAATGTGTCAGGAGTATCAGGAGTACAGTTTATACTAGAATATATGAGGATTTATCAAGATGTAGTCAAGATGTCAAGTCATTATTCCCATTATCGTGATAATTATAAGAGTCAGGTATATCATGTCGGATGTCAGGTGATAACATGACATGAGGGTGATATCAGGCAGGAGATAAGAGACAACACGTCAAGTGAAAGCACGTCAAGCGATATAGGAAAATAGCACCGATATAAGATATCGGTATGAATATAGAAAAACCATGCAGTTTAAGGTAAAATAATTTAAGTAAGATTTCAAACTCTTCACAACCATTAATAGAAAAATCGATAAACTAACAATAAGGTGCTAAACAAGCAAGCGAAGTTAAGCAAGCTGGAGGTACGGATAACAAATAATGTTTAACACTAGAGCACTTGACGGAGTTACTGGAATGACCGGCTTAGAAGATGAGTCTAAAATCCGGTAGAGTTCTGCCTAGATGAATCTAGTGATAAAGCATTGAGCACTAAGCATGCCTACTAGGCGGAGCATAAGAGACCTAACGGTCTAAGCACACTCCTCTTTTAAGAAAGTAGGCAAAAGCCCAGAGGCTAAAGTATGCTCGGGGTCTAAACGCACTCTCGGTAGCTACCACGAAACTCATAAGAGTGCAAGCCTAAAACCAATTTGGTATCTAGCCCGGGAGTGGGCAGAAACTCAGAGCCGGTACAAGGGTACCTGCAATGTTAGTACCATACGAGCATGCATTTAAGCATGATAGTATATAAGATACCGTGGAGTAGTGAAGTCCGGAGGCTGAGTGTAGAGAGCCCGGAGGCTAAACGCAACCCGAAGGTTGGATATAGAAAGTCCGGAGGCTGAACATACCCCAGAGGCTGTGTGTAGTACCTGTAAAAGTGTTAGTGTCAATCACACGCATGTAATAAGTCAGTAGTGGTCAACATTACAGGCATAGTACATGTACAGGAATATAAACTACCTAGTATAAACATTCGTCACAGACATATACATATACAATACTAGGCACATGGCTACATACAAATAAAAGGGCACAATCCAATACAAAATACCATAAAAATACAGAACAAAATATACGTCTACATGACAAAGCGGGAAAACCCAAACGAGGCGAGGACACTTGCCTAAATCTCTGATAACGCTGTGAAATCCGAAGTCCCAGAAACTCGCGTACGCGCCATAATACATTAATATATATATATATTTAGATAGAGAAAGAGAATAAGAGAGAGGAGAGAGAGAAGTGAGAGAAAGAGTTAAAGGGAAAAAGTGAGAAAGCTAGTGAGAGAAAAAGATCTAGAGAGAAAAAAAGAGAGCTAGAGAGAAAGGTCTATAGAGAGAATAGGACCTAAAGATAGCGAGAGACAGGAGAGAGAGAATTCAGTAGAGAGAGAAAAAGAAGACAGTATAGAGGAAAAGAGAGAGATGGATGAGAGAGAGAGAAAGCAAGAGAGATAGAGAGTGAGAGAGGAGGGAAAACAAAAGAGGAAAAGAGGGGGGCTGTTGCCTGCTGTTGTTCACGCACAACGCCCCCTGGAGAGGGCCGCGGCCTGGCTGAGGACCAGGTGGCGCCGGCCGAGGAAGGGCCACCAACGGCGGCTGCCAGAGGGCCGGCGACAGGGAGAGAGGAGAGGAAGGAAAGAGAAGAAAACAGAAAAAGAAAAAGGAGGAGTAGAATTTGGTGGAGTATTTGGTGGAATTTGAAGATTGGGGTGATGAAATTGATGGTGAAGGAGGGAGGAGGAAGTGTTGAGGTTACAGTGGTGAAGTTGGAGGATGAGAAGGTGGTGGAGAGGTGGTGGAAGTGATTGATTTGATGGATTTTATAGAGGAGGAGGAAGATGGTTAAAGGAGTTGGAGTTGGAAGATGATGATGATGTTGTTGTTGTTGCTCGGAGAAGAGGAGAGAAAGGAGTAGGGGGAGAAAGAGTCGGTCGGCGGGTTGGCCAGAGACGGCGCTGTGGCAGCGGCGGCGGTCATAGTCGCCAGGAGAAGAGAGGGGGAGAGAGGAAAAAGAAAAGAAGGAAAAAATAAGAAAGAAAAAGGGAAAAGAAAGAGAAATAGAAAGAGAAAAAGTTAATGGGAGGAGAATTAAATGGAAAAGGAAGCGGATGGAAGTGGGGGTGGTGTGTCGGTAGGTGATGGGGGGAAAGAAAAGAAGAGAAAGAAAGAAAGAAATGAAAAATTCTAAAAATAATAATATAATAATGTCAAAAAATATTGACTGTTCCAGAAAAATCCCCAGAAATATTTAGACATAGAAAACATCATCCTGAGGAATAATATAAAATCATTTTTCAGTAAAATCTCATTTTCAAAATAAAAATTTTGGAATCTACGAGCAATACTGGTCGACACTAAATCTGACCAAGTTCTGATAAATTCAAAAAATTCACCTAAAATGCATTAAGATTAAAAAAATTGATTTTAAGAGGTAATGTGAAATCAAATTTTAGAAATTTAACTCTGTTTGTAATTTAAAAATCTTGAAATCGATCAGTGATACGGTCGACACCGATTTTGAAGATTTTATAAATTAATTCAGAAAAAATACAAAAAATCATGAAAATCTGGAATATTGAAAAATAATGTTTGAAACTGGAATCAATCAAATTTGACTAATAAAAAGACCAAATTGAGTAATATATTAGGATCGGGTCCCCGGTTCTGACTAGTGCAGACTCCGAGGTCACGAATCTGGATCCAATGAAAACGATCACATAAATATTCATAAATTAAAATAAATACAGGAATTAAATCAAAAAAATATGATCAAAAAATCAGAATACGTATCTATGTACATATTTCGGGTACGAGGTGTTACAGACCCCTTGGATACATCACCTATGATGAGGTCCTTGGGATGATTTGTAGCATCTCTCTAATCTTTTGGAAGTGGTTGTGTTGGCTCTACTTCACCATCTTGAACTTCACCATGTTCATCATCTCTTAGCTTGTTTTCTTGCATTAGTGAGTCCTTCAAAGATTTTTTTCCTTTATATCTTCACCTAAAGAATCAATTTTTACAATATTCTTCACAAAAGCATTAGATTCCTCAAATTGGACTTGCATAGACTCTTCAAGAGTCAAAATAGACCTGTTGAAGACTCTATAAGCTTTACTAGAATTTGAATACCCAATAAATATAGTTTCATAAGACTTGGCATCAAATTTACCTAAATTATCCTTGGTGTTCAAAATAAAACATTTACAACCAAAAACTCTAAATATGAAACATTTGGTTTTCTTAAAAGTAAATCTCAAAAGGAGTTTTGAAAGTGTTTTTACAAAAATAAATTCTATTCGATATGTAACATGAAGTGTTTACGGTCTCGACCCATAGATATTGAGGGAGTTCATATTCACTAATCATTATCCTAGCTATCTCCTGAAGAGTGCGATTCTTTCTTTCAACGACTGCATTTTGTTGTGGAGTTTTAGGACAAAATAGTTCATATATAATTTCATTTTCTTCACAATAATAATAATAAAATGGTTAATAAATTCACTACCTGTATCACTCTTTATGCATAAAATCGAATTTTTTTTCTTTCTCAACTCTTTTTCTAAAAATATGAAAATGTGAAAAAGCTTCGTCTTTGTGTTCTAAAAAGAAAACTCATATAAATCTAGAAAAATTATCAACTAAAATAAAAATAAAATGATTACCATTAAGACTTTTGATTTTTGTTAGACCAAACAAATCCATGTGGATCAACTCTAATGGTCTAGATGTCATGATATCCTTGATTGCTTTGAAAGAGAACTTGGTTTGTTTCCCAAGTTAGCATGCATCACAAATGGTCCTTTTAAAACTTCAAGTAAGAATTACCCTTTTCTCATTCCTTAGAGTTAATTCTAGGTAGATGGTCAAACAAAATATGACCTAGTCTCCTATGTCATAACCAAGAGTCTTCATTGAAAGCATTTAAACAAGTATTATTGCAATGTAAATTTAACATATAAATCATATAAATATTGTTTACACAAAAACTAGAAAGAACACAAATATTTGTTTTCTTTTCTAAAACATTGCAAGTAAAATCATCAAAAATAACTTTAAAACCTTTATCACAAAGTTGACTAATGCTCAAGAGATTATACTTAAGACCTTCAATCAAAATAACATTTTCTATTAAAGGAGATAAGCCAATTTTGATGTTACATATACCAATGATTTTGCCTTTAAATCATCTTCGAAGGTGATGATGCCACCTTCATGATACTTTGATAGCATTGTAAAGTTGTTGATATCCCAAGTCATGTGCCTTGAGCAACCGCTATCAAGGTACTACCACTCCTTATGTCTTAGAGCCTTGGTGCGTACCTATAACAAGTAAAGAAGTTGTTAATTTTGGTACCCATATTTTCTTGGGTCCTATAGTGTTAGTTATTCGAACCCAAACATAATCATTTAAAACATTAATGCGATCAAAGCAAAACTTAGCTAAGTGACCCTTCCGGCCACAATAGGTGCAAGTATAAACTCTGCCATACATAGATGCACGATGTATGTGAAACATGAGCATGCTTATTGTGTGTGACATGTTTAGCATGATGAGTGTGGCATGTGTAGTGAGTGTAAGCATGTGTGGCATGAGAAACATAAACATGTTTCCTTAGAGTGTATCTCTTAAGAAACATGGCCTCTAATCTAGCCTTATCAAACTCACATTTTTTTTAAAATATTTCCCAAAGTGCTAATTTTGGTTTTTAAAATAGAAATCTATTTTTCATCAATCAAAGAAAATTTTGCTTTACAAAAAACTTTGTGTGTATCAAATTTTTTTTATGTAGAAATAAGTGTGGAAGATACAACCTCTTTTCTTTTGAAACAATAATAACTTGATTTTGAAGAAATTCATTTTCTTTTTTCATTTTTAAGTATTTCTTTTTGAGAAAATCATAGTTATGAAAAGTTCTACAAAAGCTTCACCCAATTCACCTATGGTCAGTTCACAATCATCCAGAGATGGTTCAGATGTTATCTTGGGTGTGTTGTCATAGTCATGAAACATATAGTAGTCGTGTCCACCTCTTCTTTGGATTCACTATCCAAATCCCATGTTGCTTTGAGGGCCTTCTTCTTGTAGGGCTTCTTTGAAGTAGATTGCTTGCTTTTGGTTATCGGGTATTCCGCAATAATATGTCTCGGCTTCCGGCATTTGAAGCAAATAATCTTTTCTCCTCCTTTCCTTGCCAACGTTTTATATTATTGAATTTGGCTTTGTTGTACATCCTCTTCACATTCTTCACAAGGAGGGATAGGTCTTCATCATCTTCTTCTTCATCATCTTCATCGGAGATGGTGGGAGTGGACTTGAAGGCAATTTTAGGTGCCTTTATTTCTCTAGCCTTCCTCTCTATCTCATGAGTCTTAATGTTACCGATGAGACTTATGAGCTCCATCTCTTCCTTGTCACTAAGGTTTTTTAATATTGTAGTTTTGACCTCCCATGATGGTGGTAAGGCACGAATGACTTTTCTCACCTTTTGGTTATTATCAATAGCACACCTAGAGAAGTAAGACCATTGGTAATTTTAGTAAACTTTGTAGCCATATCATCAATAGAATCATTATCATGCATCACAGAACTCTTATATTGGGAATGCAAAAGATCAATCTTACCTCTCTTGACTTGTGATATCCTCTCATGTGTGACAATTAAGTGTGACCAAATCTCATAGGCGGATTTGCAATGAATGATCTTAGCTATGTCATCATCATTCAAGGTTTGAAGCAATGCATAGTGTGCTTTTGCATTAGCATCAAATTTCTTGGTGGCAATATCAGACCGTGTATCCTCATCACCAATGGGTGCACTAAATGGTTTGGTCACCGCCTTTGCAACCCGACTTCCTAGGGATTGCAAGAAAATGATCATCTTAATCTCTCATATGGGGAAGTTAAGGCCATCAAACTTTGGTGGAGTCTTAATTCCTTCGGCCATATTAACTAGTATGGATAGCAAATGAAACTGCAAATGAAGTGATTAGCAAAAGGATCTCTCTAAGGTGGTTAAATCAAAATCTAGAGTCTAAGGCTCTGATACTAATTGAAAATACACCTAGAGGGGCGATGAATAGGTGTAATGCTAAGCAAATGTGGAATAACAACAATCTATGCTAAATGATGCAAATCGGTCACTCAAATAAGAAGTGAAGCCAAATTCCCCATGAAGGGCTCTAAAACTCCTCCTCTAATATTCCTCTAGGCTATGATTTGAGGTGCTCAATTGTCTTCTTGTTGAGATGAGTAAAAATCGATAAATGATAATGATGAATTTAATGCAATGAAGAATATAATACAAGCAATAAGTAGAATGTGCAAGTGAAACAATAACACAAGTGTAAGCAATGTAAAGAGATAAAGATCAAGAGACAAGCGATCACAAACACAAAGGATTTATTTCGAGGTTTGAGCCATCGCTCTATGTCCTCGTCTTCACCCCTGTGAATGATTTCACTATCCACAATAGGATCTTCCACAAAGGGACCTTATAATAAGGAATTACAATGGTCTACACAAAATCGGAGTACACAATTATAACACTCAATCCTCTACACAAGAGGAGCATAAAGCCAATGAGATTTAAAAAGATCTTGGTGACCACTAGATCACAAACACTTTCTTCTTTACAGCTTTTTATAAAATAGATATAAATTGAAGCTCTAGGAGTTTGTGAGAGTAAAATTCAGTTGAAAGAATTTAAGAGCTGAAAAACCAATTGAAATAGCTTTGGAAATGATAACACTTGAAAACTAGAAACTTGAAAACTTTTTTTCTTTAGAGCAAACTTGATTTTCAATGTATTTCTTAAACATTAATGTTTTCTTACATGTCCTAAATCCAATCCCAATGACCCATATATATATAGCCAATATATAAACACTATTAGTTTAGCTCACCAGGTTAATTGGGGTGTGATTTGACCTAAGAAAGGCAATAATTCCCGTGGGAAAAGTCAGAAGAAAATACAGATTTTGAAAACTAGCAGTTATGGGCTTTTGATAGAACTTCGGTCGACTGGCCGGTCGACCGATAGTTCATTTCTGAACTAGCCGTTAGGTTCGGTTGACTGGGCTCTGTCAAAAAAATATTGCATATAGTGGTCGGTCGATCGCTCGGTCGACTGGCCTCAACAAAAACTTGGGTTGATCCAGTCGGTCGATCTGTCGGTCGACTGCTGGGGTTAGCAGTCGGCCAACAAATGTGCACAATATGCACAACCCCAGCCAGAAGATCAGTCAACTGACTTGGCCTATAATCCGCCCGGTCGGTTGACCGACCTTGGCCAAAAGGCATTTTTCTGACTGTTTTTAAATAACAAACTATTTTTGAAATATTTTGTATTGGTTTTGAAGAAAAATAGCAATGTATAGGCAATGAAATACTTGTTCTAAATAGGATGTAAAATTTTGAAAAAATTAAAAACATGTATCAAGTACCTAACATACAAAATACCAATACAGAAAACTTGTATTTAGAAAACGTGTATTTTTATCTGTGTCACTTCTTGAGCATCAAATCTATATTTTACACTTTAAACATACTATTTTCTTATAAGTCTGGATATAAATATAAGAGTCTTTAAGTGGGCATCTCCAATAGCGACGTCAAGCGCGTTTGAGCTTTAATCCTTTCCTGAATAGTCTTGGGTCTTCATATAAGTTTCTTTCGAGGAAGAAAACTTCTTTGAATTCTTTTAAACATTGAAACACACTTAAACACTTGAACTTGATTATTACTAAATAATTCTATACGTTTTGTTATCATCAAAACAAAAAACTAATGATTGTAACCTTGGGCCAACACACCGTGGCTTGATTGACTCCGGCCATCTCCTTCAGAAAATCAGCAAAGGATTAATGTGGATAACCAATGAAAATAGATCTAAACAGATAAAGATCAAAACTTTACCTCAAAGTGAAACCCTATAAGAGTTTCTGAATGATCCACTCCACCAAAACAAACTCCCTATAAACCTAGAAAGCGCCTATACCACTTGTCGCAACTTCCACAGATCCAATACCAATTACCAAGATTAGAGTAACAATGTTGCAAGAACAATCAGAAACCAATATAGCACAAATGATTGAGCTGAAACCTGTACAAAAATATAGAATTTTAGAACTTTTAAAATAGTAGTGCAAGGTGCTCAATTCTGCCGCTATAGCAAGTGACTATGCGGGTCGTGATCCACAAGAAGGGACTAGCGATGGAAGCTTTTTAAGCAAGTTCTCTTTTATGCTACAATTAATGGCTAAAAATTCTTCTTTTAGTTCTTAAAAAGAAAAGAGAAAAATGGAGTTAAAGTCAGGTTAGGAAGAAAGTGGTAGAATGAGAAGATGGAGAAAATAAAAGTGATAGGTATAAAAAAATTGAAAGAGTGAAAGAGATTTGGGTGATTATGGTGTTGGTGATCTACACTAAAAGTTACAAGAAAAGAAAGAAAAATTAAAACCTAAAAAAATATACTTACCTCTTCGGCGCCTGCTTACCGTTTACCTGTATCGACGATGTACCTTTACTTGAAGGCGAGCGAAGCATGACAAATGAGATCTTCCCCATTCCCGATTTAAACTATAAAATGAAGGGGCGAGCTATACTATCATAGAAATGGATATCCATTACCATAAGCCATCAACGGCACTTACAAGGACAAGGCAACTTCGAGGCTATCGGTTTTATTTGGATCTACAAACACAAAAGAGGGAAGCGAACAAAAATAAGAATAGAAAAGAAAAGGAAACCTCGATTCGATTCAAATAACAATGGAAGAAAAGATCACTTACACCGGTGTCACCTTCAGTACAAGCTTGCTCTCATTCCTCCATGAAAGTCTCCTCTCCTCTCAGTTATATAAATAAAACAAAAATTACATGAAAGAAAACTAAAAACCTAAGTTACAAACTACAAATTAGCCTAAGTTTTACTCTCTGCTTGGTCGTTTCCCTGGTCGTTTGAGATTGCAGGTATTTATAAAAGAAATGCAGAGGTTAGAGTAGTATGAAGATAGGGAAAGCTGGCTATTTCTGAATTTGAATACTCCCCTTATCTACAAACTTGCTTTGATGTGGATATTCAGTTCTGATTTGCAGTTTGTTGGCATGTTAATTACTGAATATAACTTATAGAATGACAGAATTAGAAATAGTGATAAACATAAAAGTTGTAGCCCTGTAAGTCTGCTTTCTGGATCATCTTGAGTCATCAAATTTGAGATTCGGTAGTGAAAGTTATGATTCAAATACTAAAATGTATCCAGTCAGAATCTGAGTCAAACTTGCTTCATCTCATCCGTTGATCTTCTCTCTATCCATTTATCTCTCTGCATTTGATATTATCCTCGGTTGATCTTTAGCTAACCAAAATGGATTTATAGAAATCTGAATTTTATTGGTTTTCATTTGGTGTTATCTTTCTGATTTGCTCTGATCTTCAGCTAAATATTTGCCCCAATCCTTGATTTGTTCTAACTAGATCTGGGATCATCCTCAGCTAACTAAATAGATCCAGTTAAATCTGATTTTAACTGGTATTTATTTGGTTTAATTCTCTTTCTCTTCATTATTATCTTCTGTAAAATAGATATTTAAGATAAGAAAATTTGCAAATTTATTACACGATAAATGTAGGAGTGTAATGAAAAGAATACAAAATATATGTACGATCACATCCCCATACCTATCATTTGCTCGTCCTCGAGCAAATCAACAAAACTAAACCAAAGATTATTAGACCATTTTCGCAGATTACACGATTGCACTGAGTATGTGCAATAAGCCGTTAAACCTCTAGGTTTCCCCTAGAGGACGAGTTTTGTCTCATGAGGGTTTTCAGTGGATTGCACCCATAAAATCCATAAAGAAAGAAAAAAATGTTAGTATTTTGAAAACACATTTTGAAAGAAAAATATTTGAAATATTATTGTAAGTTTTAAGTAATCTATAAATTATAGAAAATCGAATTTTTCATTCCTAAACTTAGTCTCTTCAAAAATTTGTTATCAATCAAAGTAAGGAGTCAAATGGTACTTCTCATCTAGTCTATTACTTTACCCTAAGTCATGTGCACCTTGTGACCGTGAAAATTTTGACTAAGAATTCTTTAACTCTAACTATTATGCCTTATTTATATATATATTTGTGGTATTATTCCTTAGTTCTATTAGGCTTTCTAATCTGCCCATGTAACGAGCCTTTAATCGATGACTCCCAAACCAAATGGTCTTAGGGCACCGGGTGAGAAAACACCCCAAGAACTTAATGACTCGAGCAAATAAGGCCACAAAATTAAGAATTTTATTATATGAATCACTTTTAGGTGTGAATACTTATGCTTTATTAGGTACAAATACCCAGCTTAATCAGAGGATTTTTATATATATATTTTTTCTCAAACTTATCTAATCATCTTTCGCATAAATACTAAGGCTTACTTAGGCCAAAACACCTAGCTAATCAACAATTAGATTTGTTTATCTTTTATATTTTTTCTTTTTTAAGGCATAAGAATCTTTATTTTTGAACCCTAAGTATGTAAGTGTATGAAGTGTGCATATTTCATTAAGGTAAAGATCAAGACTAAATTACTTTGACAAATTATCTTCCTACCCCTAAAAATCAAACAAATAATCTTATTTTGATCAAGTATAAGAAATCCTAATTTTGATTTTCCTATTCCTTAAAATTGACTTAATTTCTTACAAAATATGTCAAAATATTGTTTCTATTTTCAAAAAGTTTTTTAAAAGTAAAGAAAATGTTAAATTTTTTTTTTTTAATAAAAAGAAAAACTTAAGTTATGTTAGAACCCTCCCCCACACCTATCTCATGCATTATCCTCAATGTATGAATTAATGCATGGATGCATGAAAAAGAAGAAAGGGAAGGAAAATACTATCTTAAGGTGGTGGTTCCGGTGGTGGTCTGATTGGTCAACGAAATGCGGCCCAATTGACTTTTCATGGAGTTGGGAGGAACCCACCAGGAATCTCTCTTATATAACCCACTAAAATGATGTATATATGAATGATTTTATTAAAAATTTAACCCCATCTAATTTCTAAATTCCATAATCAATTTCGGAGTCAATTTTGTCAGCCGCCTTGTCCTAAAATAGAGTGTGAAAAGATAGAATGATTGACTTGGACTTAGAAAGTACGAAAACTAATACCGACTCAGGAAAGTGACTTAAGTCAACTAAAAGTTCAGGAGTCGAACTTGGTTTCGGAAGTGGGTCCAAATCAAGAAGTTGAAACTCAAGTTCATATTCATTTTCCCACAATGGAATGTGACTTAATATTGGTGATTCAAGTTCAAGAATGACAGGTGTGGGAATCAAAACTGACTCTAAAATATTACTCAAGTTGGGTAACAAAACAAGAGTCAATATTGATTCGGGAATTTGAACTGGATCACAAAATTGAGAATCTAGGTCACATTTCTCATTGAGTTCAATTTCATAAAAATGAGAACTTGCCAATTTGTCAATGAGACTTTCAAAAGTATGAAATTGGTCAAGTTCAATATGATGATCATTAAAGTGGGCAATTCAATTTCATTATGAATTAGTACAGGATCCAATGTTGACTGAGAAAAAGATTGAAATCAGGTGAAGACACCAGAGTTATAATTGAATCAGGAAGTAGAATTGAATCACTAAGTTGAGGTTCATGATCATATTCATTCTCAAGTTCAATTTCAGGAAAGAGATAACTTACCAAACTGTCAACGTCACTTTCAAAATTTAGGTTTGGGCAAGTTCAAATGTTTGTGCTGAAATAGAACCTTGTTTTCTAAAATAACATGACTCTTCGGTTCTAACAGAATGGTTAGCGATATCAGAACTGACCAAACGGTGAGAACGTAGAGTTTGGACCATCATATCTATGTCATGATTACGAGCGTTTTGAGCCTGAGTCATGGCTTCAAGCATCTTTTCATAGTTAATTGGTTCATCATTTTGTTGCAATTAGTCTTGAAAAGATGAAGTGTTGTTTTGAAATTGGTGGTGAAATTGTGAGTCCATCAGATTTTGTGATTGTTGTTTGGACTCACGCATACTCATTTCAAAATTGATGGTTTTCTATTGTGGACTGGTGGAACTGAGTATTAATCTTGGAAATATTATGGACAAGGTGGATAAGGAGGACAAGTTGGTTGAAAATTAGACTCAGGGGAGGTGAATCCCCATTGACTCAGTGAAGAGTTGAAATTATTCTAAAAATTATGGTCATAAGATTGGGGGCATGAGTTATATTGATTCAGATAAGACCAATCTGGCACACTATGTTGGTTAAAGTTATGATATGTTGGGTTGGTAATATCCGAAAAAGAGGTTGGTATGTAATATGGATTACCATTAAAATTAGAAAAATTGTTATTATAAGCCATATCATACAAGAAATGTCAAAAACAAAAAAAGAAAAACAAATAAATAAGCAAATAAATAAATAAAATTTAAACTAAGTTAGGGTAGACCTTTGACCTAGACGACTCCTAACTGATTAGACTGTCCACAAGAGGTATATTACAGACTTTGACCACAAGCTAATCAGCCAGGTCAGGGCAAGATTGGTGGGAGGTATCCGCGTAAAAGCGACAGGCTTAATTAAGCTAAACCACCAGCCTTCGGGGTTTCGCCCCTCAATCCCTTTCCTTAGATACTGATTTGACAGGAGTCAAATTCTAACACCTTTCCTCTTAGGATAATCTCCTAATTGAGTCCGAAATGTCCCTAGGGCCAACGTCTACTCAGTTTTAGTTAGGCTTGGGTTAGTGAGTGAGGAGATTGTTTGTGGGTTAAGGGAGGGTAATGACTTCCCCACCTTATCTTGTTTATAGGACAAGCCCTTAAGATTGATTGTGCAAGGTGTGCAGGATAAAGAAAAGTAACATTTCAATAAGCAACTAATCACTCAAGAATGTTTCCTAAACTATATGCCATGCAAACGTACGTTTTACTCCAGCACTCTTCAATAGTAATGTAAAATGTAAACGAATTTGACACGTGCCTAAATGTAAAGTCTAAACCATTTTTAGCATTTAACAAACATCATTTTATTGTTGAGATTAAAAAGTAAATATGGTGAGACAAACAAGAAAATAGATAGCTACAGATATTTAATTTTGCACTACAACCAACCTGCAAAAAATATAGGTAAGTAGTTTACTCAGATTGCCACAGGAATGTAGCAAATCTGAGGGCTTCTTGGCTCTACTTTCTTGACAGAGTCCAAGGCTATTTATATGTCCACTGCAGCAAAAATTCCTTGTTATCAAACCTGTACACCAAGAACAAAAAAATGTTAACCAAAAATGTATATCTAAAAGATAATAACTTACCGTTCCTCCCCGGCAATGGCGCTAAAATTTGATTGAGCTGAAACCTGCACAAAAATACAGAATTTTAGAACTTTTAAAACAGTAGTGTAAGGTGCTCAATTCTACCGCTATAGCAAGTAGCTATGGGGTCGTGATCCACAAGGAGGGACTAGCGATGGAAACTTTTTAAGCAAGTTCTCTTTTATTCTACAATTAATGGCTAAAAATTCTTCTTTTAATTCTTAAAAGAAAAGAGAAAAATGGACTTAAAGTCAAGCTAGGAAGAAAGTGATAGAATGAGAAGATAGAGAAAATAAAAGTGATATGTACAAAGAAATTGAAAGAGTGAAAGAGATTTTGGCGATTATGGTGCTGGTGATCTACACTAAAAGTTACAAGAAAAGAAAGAAAAACTAAAACCAAAAAAAAATACTTACCTCTTTGGTGCCTGCTTATCGTTTACCTGTATCGACGATATACTGTTACTTGAAGGCGAGCGAAGCATGGCAGATGAGATCTTCCCATTCCTGATTTACACTATAAAATGAAGGGGCGAGCTATACTACCATAGAAATGGATATCCATCACTATAAGCCATCAACGGCACTTGCAAGGACAAGGCAACTTCGAGGCTATCGGTTTCATTTGGATCCACAAACACAAAAGAGGGAAGCAAACAAAAATAAGAATAGAAAAGAAAAGGAAACCTCGATTCGATTCAAATAATAATGGAAGAAAAGATCACTTACACCGGTGTCACTTTCAGTATAGGCTTGCTCTCATTCCTCCATGAAAGTCTCCTATCCTCTTAGTTATATAAATAAAACAAAAATTACATGAAAGAAAACTAAAAACCTAAGTTACAAACTACAAATTAGCCTAAGTTCTACTCTCTGCTTGGTCAATTCCCTGGTCGTTTGAGATTGTAGGTATTTATAGAAGAAATGCAGAGGTTAAAGGAGTATGAAGATAGAAAAGTGGCTATTTCTGAATTTGAATACTCCCCTTATCTGCAAACTTGATTTGATGTGGATATTCAGTTCTAATTTGCAGTTTCTTGGCGTGTTGATTGCTCAATATCACTTATCAAATGATAGAATTAGAAATAGTGATCAACATAAGAGTTGTAACCCTATAAGTCTGCTTTCTGGATCATCTTGAATCATTAAATTTGAGATTCGGTAGAGAAAGTTATGATTCAAATACTAAAATGTATCCAGTCAGAATCTGAGTCAAACTTGCTTCATCTCATCCGTTGATCTTCTCTCTATCCATTTATCTCTCTGTATTTGATATTATCCTCGGTTGATATTTAGCTAACCAAAATGGATTTATAGAAATCTGAATTTTATCAGTTTTCATTTGGTGTTATCTTTCTGATTTGCTCTGATCTTCAGCTGAACATTTGCCCTAATTCTTGATTTGTTCTAACTAGATCTGGGATCATCCTCAGCTAACCAAATAGATCCAGTTAAATCTGATTTTAACTGGTATTTATTTGGTTTAATCCTCTTTCTCTTCATTATTATCTTCTACAAAATAGATATTTAAGACAAGGAATTAGCAGATTTATTACACGATAAATGTAGGAGGGTAATAAAAAGAATACAAAATATATGTACGATCAACAAATACAAATAACCAGGGAGAGAAAAGTTTTAACGAGGTTCAATAATTTACCTATTTCCTTGGGGCAGAAGGGAGAAGATCTTATTCAATCAATTAAGTTATAAAGGGTTACAAATTGATCTGAAGATCCAAATAAAAAAATTACACAATTTACTGTTGAATTCTCTCAAACAAACTAACCGTAAAATTCTCAAATTGTAACACCCCGCTCCCGGATTACGTACTTAGTTGCGTATTCATATTTTTTGATCGTATTTTTTTGATTTACTTCCTGTATTTGTTTTGCTTTATGAATTATTTATACGATTGTTTTGTCTTGGATTGGGATTCGTGGACTCGGAGTCAGCCTTAATCTGAACCAGGAACCCGATCCTAGTGAATTGCTTGATTTGGTCTTTTCGCTATTCCGATTTGACCGATTTCAGTTTTAAATATCGTTTTCCAATATTTTAGATTTTTTATGATTTTTGGAATTTTCCTGAATTAAATTGAAATTCTTCAAAACCGGTGTCGACCAGTGCCGCTGACCGATTCTCGGATTTTTAATTTACAAACGGAGTTGAATTTCTAAAAACGGTTTTCCTATAACTTCTTAAAAATCATATTTTCTATCTAAATACTTTTCTGAGAATTTTCTGAATTATCAAAATTCCACTGGATTTGGTGTCGGCCAGTATCACTGGTTGATTCTAGAAATTTTAATTTATAATTGGAATCAAATTTATGAATTCCGCTTTCATATTACTTTTTAGAATTATATTTTCTTCTTTCAGACATTTTCTGAGATTTTTCAGATTTTATTAAAATCCGGCCAACCCGGTGTAGACCGATATTGACGGTTGACTTTAGGATTTTTATTTTGAAAATGGGATTGAATTTCTGACACCAAAAATCTTTATATAATATTTATTATTTTTGATAATTTTTGGGAAGCTTTCCGAGTTACTTTATTTTTCGGGCCTTTCTTAAGTTTTCGGTGTTTTCCTCGATACCGGAATTTATCCAAATATTTTCTTTCCTCTTTTTCTATTTTCTCTCTCCTCGCTAGACGCGAGTTCTACCTAACTCGGATTCATCTTTAATGCAGAGATCCTCTTCATTCTGCATTAAATGCGCTGCTAATCAACTCCCATCAAGTCAAATCTGACTTTTATTCTTTCTATTTAACGCAACTTTCGCATTTCCCTGGGCGCGGCTTTAATTCCCGCGCTTGGCCCATTTTGGCCTAAACGCAAGTGTGAGGGCTGCGTTTGGAGAGGGAGACGCAAGTTCTCTTTGTATGTTTCTTTTGTTTTGAAAAGTATGCAACATTAATATTCATTCCTATACCTTTATATAAACCCCACTCCTTTATCTCTCTTCATTTATTCCTTCATCTTCTTCTTTGTTTCCTAAGAACCACCAACAGCCAAGAACCTTTTGATCCCTCCTATTGGCCACCCATTCTCCACCTTCTCCACCTCCATTTCCACCACCATCTCCATCAACTTCTCCACCTCTTCCTCCTCCATCTCCTCCTCCATTCCAACAACAACAACAACCATAACACCATCTACAATACCTTCTTCTTCCTCCATTTATTCACCAAGATAACCCATTTTCACCACCACCTTCTCCACCATCTTCACCACCACCTACACCACCTTGGCCACCACGAATCATGCCATCTTCCTCTCCTCGTCGTGCTCTTTCCGACGAGCTATTGGTTCGTTCTCCGAAACTCCTTTTGTAAAACTCCAATTTTTCACTTTTAACTATACTTGCACCCCTATAATTTGCTTGGGCTACCGGATCCGGCCGTCTCCGGCCATCTCGGCGCCGCCGCCGGTAACCGCCGGCCATTGCCGGCCACCAACCCCCTTTCCTTCTTTCTTTCTTTTCTTCTTTCTTTCTTTCCTTTCTTTTTCATTTCATTTCTTTCCTTTTCATTTTCCTTGTCTTCTCTGATTTTCCTCCGAAAACTTGGGGAGACCAAAAACTGGCGTTTCCCCTTTTCTCCCCAAAAACCTGCGTCCCACTTTCCCTTTTATTTCCTTGTTTCTCTCTCCTTCTCTGTTAATTGCTAGACACAGCTCTCCCCCGCGTCCAACCAATTCCTTAACGCGATCCACGCGTTCTTGTATCAACACGACGTGGAGCCCATGCCCGCGTCTGTATCCTTCTCGTATCTACACGATGCGGAGCTTATGCCCGCGTCCGTGTTCTTTTCATGTTAACGTGACGCGGAACCTACGTCCGCGTCCGCGTTCTCCTCGTGTCCTGACTTGAACGCGGGTCTCGAACCTCGCGTTTGTGGCATCTACGCGACGCGACTCCCGCGTCTGCGATCCCCGCGTCTCACTCTCAAACCCGCGTACTTCTCTCTCTAGTTCTCTCTTTCTCTCTCCTCTCTCTCATTCTCTTTCTCTCTCTTAATTTTCTCCTCTCTCTATCACTTTCCCTTTAAACGCGTTGACGCGTTGATTTCCTGGATTCCGGTGATCGGGATTTCACTATATTTTTGAGACTTAGGCGAGTGTTCTCGCTTTCCTCTTGACTTTCCCATTTCATCGGTCGACTTGTATTATTCATGATTTATGCTGTTTGGAACTAACACCTTCTTTGATTGTGTTCAACTATTATTCTATCACTTGACAAGTATATGCTTGATATGTTAATACTTGACATGCTTTTGCTTGATACCTACCATCTACATGCTAATACCTGACACCTGTCTGTATCACTTGACAACTGTTGTGTCATCACCTGACACCCGAATTGCTACTTAACACCTACTTCTTGCTATGACATGACTTATCACATGCCTCCTGACATATTAATACTTGACCTGTGATTATCACATTTACGGGAATCCTGCCTTGTTATCCTGTATTATATACAGTGACCTGTACTCCTGAATTCCTGATCATGTCCTGCACCTGCTATTCCCGAAAATTGATAATTACATATTAAATTCTAATAAGACAACTTGCACCTGGTTTGGGGGAAACTGATGGGCCCTGATTAATCATGTTTATGGTGGTCTTATCGAGCCGCGCGTGGCCACATTCTTGAGGGATCACCTGGCGGCCACCAGGGATTCCGTGGGGGTGTGCTGGCACCCCTACTCCTGTCTATTCTTGCCGGGTATGCACACGCCCTAAGCCTATTTCTATGGGATCTGCGATACTCTATTCCTGTTCGGGCGTAAATAAGTCCCGGTACCTAGCGGTACGCTCCAGCTCAGCACCGGATACTCCTGAACCGTTGTCCCGGGCATGTACGGGGCCCATCCGAAACATGATTCATCGATCTTTATCAGTTTCCAAATAGCTTGCTCTATAAGTTGTGAGTGAAAGTATGTGGAATGAGACGCATACTGAAGCCTACAACTTAGACGGCCTCAATTATAATAAGATGCTAATATACCATTTGTTGTGTTGTTTCGTAACTCGGGTTGTATGCGTTTGGATTACGGTGACATGGGATAAAGGTATATAAATGAGGGTTTCCTTGTTTGGATTACTCCTTCGATGTACTAGTCTCATGGAGCCGTGACCTAAGCTTGTACAATCGGACTTGCTCGTAATTGGTTTTATTCGATTTTATCGGTTCTATGTTATACTTGCTCACATTCTGTTTTACTACCTGTGTCTATTCCACCAGTTTCCTGCTCTTGTCGTATTATACCATGTGTTTGCTTATCTATGCTCGCCACTTGGCTTTCGCATCACCACTCGCCGGGGAGTTCTGACTCCTCTGGATCCTCGTGTCCAGGTCATGGAGCTTGGAGCGTGTGGATTCCCCCAGTTGCTGATCAGAGTGGTGCAACGGTAGCGTGGACCTCCAGCAGACCGTTCAGAGCCCTATCCTTCCAGGCCCCCCTGCTCGGCTCTAGAGTTTTCATGTTATGACTCTGAGCCTCTTTTTGTACTGTTCATACATGTACATCTCTTTGTATTCTCGCATTTGCGACTATCAGTGATGTAATATTCTTGTAATATTTATCACCTCTGGTGGTAACTTTGTAATTGTACTCATATGTTGGAATGTATAATGCACCACGTGCTTCCGTACTCTGATTCTTGCCTGTACTGATGCTTAGCGTATATACGTGAGGGTATTTCTGACCTGCGTATATACGTCGCAGTAACGTCTCCGTACCCGCCGGATCGGGGCGTTACACAAATTTTTCATCAATTCCGGTTACAGAAATTCTACTTATATAGATAAAGAAACAACCAATAGAAGGAAACCCAAATTAGATACCAAAGTTCTAATCAGAAACCCAGTCTTAATTCAACTCAATTTACAAACACGATTGTTGGTTGACTGGTTCCAAGTTGCGTTTGACCGCTTGTCATGCAAGGTTGGAATTAATTCTCTGTTATCTTAGAGAGGGTATCGGTGAACCTGGTAGTCAACCGACGGTCGATTGAAAAGTCGACCGAGTCCTTGTGTGTCATATGAGGTCGATCGACCGGTACCGCCAGTCTGTTTCTTTCTCTATCAACTATGCACCTCATTCACGTCGATCGACCGGGCGGTCGATAGACCTGATATTCTGCGTGACTCCGTTTTGCTTTGGCCTTTGCTGAACTCCAAATCTCTGGCTATTTCAATAATAGTTAAAAAACTCTATCAAGAAGATTTTAGATCTTTTCCCCACAATTTGGTATTGTAAGGACTTTGGGAACTATCATAAAAGACTATCCTTTTAGGTGTTGTCGTCCAAATTCTTGTATACCTAAGATCATCTCCATGTCTAGCCGATGGGACTATTTGCTCGACATTGAACTCAACAATAAATTTATTATTCGATTAAAGTATTTTTTTTGAAAAGGAACCAATTGCTAAATAAAAAAATTAATCCTCCATTTATGCTTATAATCTAATTTCAATAAAGATTCAATTTGCATTTATTGGTGTTATTATCAATTTTTTTAAATCAGTAAAACATCAACATATTATTTATACTACTGTTGAAGATAACCAAATATAAATCAGTAAATTCTAACTAAAAAGAAGCAAATTAACATCAAAATTTTGGTTTCACAAAAAAGATCCAAAAAATCTCATAAACATCAATATTATATTTTGTTTAAAAAATCATATCAAAATTTTAATTTTGCCATTTGTATTTATCTTATTATTTCTTTGGATAAGCTCATAATAACAATTAATTTGTAACAATTTAATTTTCTTTTTATTCTATATAAGTCATTCTTAATTTAGATAAACATTAATTTAAACACCAATTTTCTTATTGTTTTGTTGTCTTAGGTAAATTACACTAAATATAATATTTACATCCATATTAATTAGCATAAATATCTAATTAAATTTTTATTATAAACTTTTTATTATTTTTAACGTGAATCGCACGTGTCCCGGAAATTATAAATAATAAAATCAGGGCTTCATCTTCTGCAATATTTTTCTATATAACTACATCAGTCGAGTTCTATCCAAACGAATTGCACCGGAGCATTAGTACGTTTTTTTTGAAGCACGTCCCAGACTTGATGAACTGGTGTTTTTTATTTTATTTTCCCAAAACACCTGAACCTACCATAACTTGAACTCGCACTCGCGCCTTAACCTGTCCGGAACTTGCCATAACATAAATATAAATATTTAATTACTAGTTATCTTAATTAGTGGCACTTAGCATTAACTACCCAATGGGACGTAGTATTGGGATCCATGTTTACACTTACAAGCCTAGGTCATTTAACCAACATGGCCAAAGAATATAGGCGACCCAAATCTTCAAATTTACTACTAATTAATCTAATATGTGTGTTAACAGACATGTGATACATGTGATATATTATATTTAGACATGTGTGTAGACATGTGATACATTGTATCTAGACATGTATACTTTTCTTATTTCATTCTCTACTTCTATATATATTGATGTAATCATTTATGAATAATATACAAAAATTTTCTCTTCTTTAAATTATCATTGTATTAGAGCCACTCCTCTGTTGATCATCATTCTACGCTATAAGTGAGCCTGCCTCGGCCGTGCTAATGTAGTTGTGCCTAGTGCCAGGCCATCTCTTCATCTTCTGTTATTGTCAACCTTGACGACATCTTACTCCACTCCCGCGCTGTCCTCGACCCTTGCCTCCATAGCTACCTTTGGCCTTGACCCTCCAACGTGGAGGTTTCCTCCTCTGAGATCTCTCTAGCGATGACTTCACCATTCCTGACATCGACGAGAGACGTTCGACGAGCGATGACTTCATCATTCTCGCCGTCGACGAGAGACGATCGATGAGCGATGATTTCACCATTCCCGTCATTGACGAGAGACGATCGACGGGCGTATTTTCAAACTCTAAGTATTTGATCCACTGTGAGTTTTAAAAGACATGTGATACATGTGATACATTGTATCTAGATATGTGTATAGACATGTGATATATTGTATCTAGACATATATACTTTTCTTATTTCATTCTTCACTTCTACACATATTGATGTAACTAATAAATAATGTACAAAAAATTTCTCTTCTCCAAATTATCAATGTGTAATAATAGCGAATGTTAATTTGTTGAATATAGTAACAACAATTTCAATCTTACTCGGATCACATATTAATAATCAATATTATTTCAAACCGGATCTTGTATCATGAGTCTGTGACCCTTGTGTAGGAGAGGAGCAAAATCTAGAAGATAAAATTTTTTTTAACTCATGTTAGAGAAAAAGAGAATTGAATCCAAGGCAAGCAAAGGTATCAGGTTGGTCAATCGCCGAATCGACTGACGTGCACACAATTTGCACATTGGTTATTGTCGGTCCATCGGGGGTCAGCTAACCCACTCTCTGAGATTTAATAGAAAGTGGCGATGCCAGTGACCGACCCACTCTCTCAGAGAGTGGTGATGCCAGAGTCGACCGAACCGCTCTCTGATGGTTAATAGAGAGTGGTGATGCCAGTGTCGACCGACCCACTTTCTGAGATTTAACAGAGAGTGAGGGAGCTTGCACTGGTCGATCGCCCAGTCGATCGGTGCTCGTATTCTAGTAGTCGGTAGTGAACTGACCTATTCTATTTTGCCCCTCTCTCACTTGTCTATAAATAGGGATATGTGTTCATTATGTTGTGACCTAGAAAAAGTTTAAATCATATTCCTCTTGTAGACTCTTTGAAGAATCAATAGTCTCTCTCTCTCTCTCTCTCTATTCTGTCCGGGGGATGTAAGCAAGCTTGCCGAACCTCGTTATACATGTGTCTCCTTATGTGGTTGTTTGTGCACTTGTGTGTTATTTCTTGGCTCTCCTGGATTCCTATAAGTGGTACCAGAGCTCTAGGCTATGCTTGGGGATTGTCTGTTGGAGTAGATCTTGGTTGGAAGCTTGGATCGTGAAGATTTGAAGCTTTGTTGAAGTTAAAAATCAAAATTTTATCGGGTTGGATCTCATCTTCTTTTTTGTTGGTGGAGAGATCTATTGGAAATTCTTCTTAGAATTTCAATTGAGGTAAAAATCCTTTTTTTATCTTGCAGATCTATTCCATAGTTGTTTAGGTTACATGGTTGTGGGAATTTTGAGTAGAAATGGCTGAAAAAGCATCCGAAGGGAGTGGTTCTTTCGTTGTAAAGAATATACAGAATATTCATCACTTAAATATTGATGTGGTGAAGTTTGACGGAACAAACAACTTTGGATTATGAAGATGCGAAGTTCTAAATGCATTGAATGCACAAAATTTGGAGGATTATCTTGAGTTGCAAGAGAAACCGACAGAAATGGAAGAGGATTGCGAGAAAATACAGAGAATATGAAAAGTGTTTTTTGATTTGTGTTGACTATGAATCTTCGCAATTTAACCATGTAGGCGAGGGCTATACGAGTCGAGCCTCAGGGAGAGCGATAGAAGCGTTTCAGTATTTTTATTTGCTTTCAATGTCTTCTTTTGTTTGAAAAACTTGGGGAAGAAGATTAGGTTGAAAATGTTTGATTTTTATCAATGTAAAGAAAGATCACAACCTCCTAATAATCTGCAACCATAAAGAAATAATATCAACTAGAGATTACCTTCATGCTAAACCCTAAACATGATAATCATGGATTCAAGTAAAACACATAAGTCAAATAATAAGATTCTAATTGAAATAACACTAATTAAAATTTAATATTAAAATATCAGGATAATTATCAAGTAAAGATTAAGAAAAATAGTTAAAAAGTACTAACAAATAGTTGACCTAATTACTATTATCATGTGCCTTTAAGATAAATATAGGGTTTAAGCATGCATAAAATTTAATTAGGTTATCTATTTAATACTATAGGTTCATGGTGGTGGTATTAGCAAGTCATGAAAAAAAAAAGATTTAGTTACTCATGGTGTAATCTAAACTAAGCATATTATATGAAAAAGATTGCATGAAAACAAAGAAGCAAATAAAGAAGAAAGCAAATAATTAACAATAAGAAGATGAAAGAATAAAGAATCTTTATTTGATGTCGTCACCGTCAATTACAAGAGCTTCTTTTCCTTACAAAATTTCCTTCTTGCTTCTAGAACTTAGAAAATACAAACTAAATTCGGAAAGAAAGAAACTAAAGGAAGCCTAAATTTAGATCTTCTGAGATGCTTTTCTCCTCTGCCCCTACATCTGTATTTATAGGAGAAATAGGTAGTAGAGTCATGGTCGAAATCATGCACCTAATCGCCACGCACGCGGCCAGAAAATAGCCGCGTTTTCATGGCTTTCCTTGAGAAAACGCAGCAGATTTGGGTAGTCAGGGGTTGCGTTTTAGAATCTGGCTTCTTCTCGTCCGTTCATCAATAAATATATCCTCAGAATCTTCTTTAGAACTTTGGATTGGAAGAGACTTATCATTATAGATAACTTGAGAAGCAAGTTACTCCTAAATCTGAGTTTAATTTAGACTCTATCCCTTTTATCCTTGACTTGGAGTTTAATCAACCTGAATTTAAGTTAAATCTTTTCTTTATCTCTAATTAGGATTAGAATTATCTCTGAATTATTTGGGCTTGATGGGCTCTTGGGCTTTTCTTAAACTTTTGAGCTTTTTAATCACCTTTTCTTTTCTTTTTTGAATTTATGGAGTCATGTGCAATACTAAGCAAAAATACCATTACATAGTAATGTTTAATAAAAATAAATGTGAAAATATGACTAAAAAATGCACATTTGATGAACAAATTAAAGGTTTGGAAGAAAATGAACAGAACGGTGTGTGAAGTTATTAGGTCTTGTTTATCACAAGATCTAAAGTATGATGTGATGAATAAGACTTCGGCGAAGAAGATTTGAGAGACTCTCATGAGCAAATTCTTGATGAAGAGTGTCGATAACTGCTTGCATTTAAAGAGGAGACTTCACCGTTTTCAGTTGAAGAGGAGATTTCCATTAGTGATCACATTAACAACTACAGAAGCTTCTCGTGGATTTAGCGAATGTGGATGTAGTGATCAACGATGAAGACAAAATCTTGATATTATTGAGTTCTCTTCCCGATGAGGGATATAAGGTCTTTGTCCTCACCTTAATAAATTGGAGAACATCACTTAGTTAAGTTAAAGTTACTACCGCTCTTGTGAATCTCGAATTGAGGCGAAAGACAAAGAGTCATTTAATGGCACATTGGCAGTGGTATTGACCAAAGAGGAGAAAATCGTGGTAGATCAAAATCAAGGTCACAATTTGGCAATCATATTTTGACTCGAGATTAGTGTGCATTTTACAAACCGACTGATTATTGAAAGAAAGATTGTCTAGAGCTCAAAAAGAAGAATAAACTGAAAGAGAAGTCAATGAAACCATCAAAGATGAATGTCGCCAAGTTGGATGAAAATGATTTTGATTCTTTTACTGTAATATCCCGTTCCCAGAATATATACAAGGATGCATATCCCGATTTCTCGATTTTATTTTTTTCATTTTCTCCATATTTATTTTTCTTTTAATATCACTTTTGTTAGTATTTTGGTATTGATTCTGGATTTTTTGAATTCAGAGTTAGTCTGAGTTCGAACCTAGGACGCTATTTCAGTAAAATGACTGATTTGACCATTCCAAAACCTGTTTTAGTTTCAGACATTTATTTTCAATATTTTAGATTTTTCAAAAATTTTGAAAATTTTCTTAATTATTTTGCAGAATCTCCTGAAAGGAATATCGAGCGGTATCACCGGTTGATTTCAGGTCTTTAACATACAAATGGAGTTGAATTTCTGAAATCCACTTCAAATTATTCTTTAAAATTATATTTTATTTTTTCAAATTTGAAGATTTTTCTAGTCAAAATTCGGTCGAACCGGTGTCGACTAGTATCGATGATACATTCCAGGATTTTTAACTTGCAAAGCAGATTAAATTTCTTGAATTTGATTTCACTTTACTTTTCAGCGTAATATTTCTTATTTTATAAAAATTTTTAGAACCGTTCTGAGCTAGTCAAATTTTGACCTAATTTAATAATATTAATTAATTCAAAATCTTAATTTTCGTCTTATCCACCCTTTTCCTTAATTCCACTGATCAAGCCAACCTGCACAAAGAAAACTACAGAAGTTTAGACTAGTATTAGATCCTCAATGCTACCGTGTGCTTAGGGCTAACGGGTCGTGATCCACAAGGAGGAACATCGATAAAGCGTTGGGTATGTCTTCATCCTAAGTTACTAAACCCGGTTAAAGATCTTTTTTGTTTAAAAAAAAGGAAATATTAAGCTAAATTAGAAGGAAAGTAGAAGGTAGAAGAAGAAGATGGTATTGGTGTTTTGATTACTAAGTTAAAAAGAGAGAAAAGAAAGAACATACCTTGGAGTAATTAAAGGAAAGCAAGCGCTCAATTAAATTGAGTAACGATGAAGAGAAGTGGGATGGTTTCATTGACTGTCACTCTCAATATAACTATCTTTAAGAAAGACTATATCTAGTCACTCTAAAGATAATTCTTCCTCTCTTTTCTGTCATGAAACTCTCCCTAATTCAAGTTATAAAGAAGGAAAGATTAAAAGAAGACATAAAGAAAGCAGATGAAAGTAAATAAAAAAACTAAGGCAAGTAAAAATAAAGAGAGGTAAACTGAAAAGAACAAGAGAACCTTTATTGAGTTGCCACCATCAATTACAAGCACTCCGTCTTATCTTTACAATTCTTTCTCTCAAATTGAAAACTACAATGAACATTTGTAAAAGAAAAATTCTAAAGAAAATCTTAAGTTTTGATCTTTCCTTCGAGATGCCCTTTTTTCTATGCTTGACCTCTCTATTTATAGAAGAGATAGACTTTTAGTAGAAGTTGTGCAACCATCAAGGGATATATCTTCAGAGCTTGAATTTGAATTTTAGATATTAAAATAATATCCTATCTCTTGACTTAGAGAGCAAGTTATTATTAATTTTTGAATTTTAATTCTCTCCTTATTTCCAAACTTGATTTGATTTATCCAAAATTTTATGTGAAAATTCAATTCTGAATTGGTCTACAGCTAGTCGACGTATTGATTGCTAAGACTCATTAAACAATAGAATTAAAAATAGTGGTTAACATAAGATTTATAGGTCTTTAAATTCTCTTTCTGAAGAATCTTGAATCATCATATTTGTGTTTCTATAGCGAAAGTTATGCTCAAAATACTAAAAGGTATTTAGTCTAAATCTGAGTTTAAATTGATTTAGAACTTCAAATTTACTTGAATTTTTCTCCTTATCTTCAAATATGATTGCTTCATCTCATCATTCATCAAGAGATATATTCTTATAATCTTTATTTGAAGTTTGAATTTTTAGAGAATATTCTTTCTCTTTAACTTGAGAAGCAAGTCATCTCTAAATTCGAGTTTAAATTTGAATTCTTTCTTTTTATTTTTGACTTGGAGCCTAAGCAACTTAAATTTAAGTTGATTTTCTCTTTTGTCTCTAATTAGTATTGGGATTATCTCTGAATTTCTTTGGCTTGTTGAGCTTTTGAGATTCTTTTTAATCTTTTGGGTTTTCTCTTTTCTTCCTTTAATTATGGAGACTTGCACATTACTAAGCGAAAATACAATTACAAAACATTATTTTATAAAAATAAATATAAAAATATGACTAAAAATATGCACATTTGATGAACAATCACACACCCACACCTATCTTTTTGCTAAAACAAAAGAAATAAACTAATCTAACTCACTTTCGTAGGAATCACGATTGCACTTAGCACGTGTAACAAGTCGTTAAACGTCTAGGTTACCTCTAGAGGATGAGTTTTATCTCGTGAGGGTTTCAGTGGATTACACCCATAAAATTCATAAAGAAATAGAAACAAAGTGTTAGTATTTTTGAAAATGCATTTTGAAAAGAAAAGAAATATTTGAAGTATTTTTGCAGGAATTAAGCAATCTTTAAGTTATAGGAATACCAAACTATTCATTCTTAAACTTAATCTTTATTCAAAAATTTGTTATCAATTAAGGTTAGGAGTCAAACTTTATTTCTCATCTAGTCTGTTATTTTATCCTAAGTCAATGCATCTTTGTGGCAATGAAATTTTGACTCAGGATTTTTTAACTCTAACTTTTATGCCCTATTTTTCATATTGTTGCTTATATTATCTCTTAATTCTATTTGGCTTTTTAATCTGCCCATGTAACGAGTTATAAGTCAGTGACTCTCAAACCGAATGGTCTTAGGGCACCGGTTAAGGAAATACCCCAAGGACTTAAGGATTCGAGTAAACAAGGGCACAAAACTAAAAATTTTATTTATTACATGGACCACTTTTAGGCATGAATACTCATGCTTTATGAGGCACAAATATCCAGCTTAATCAGAGGATTTTTGATATATATATATATATATATATATATATATATATATATATATATATATATATATATAATTTCTTTCTTTTTTTTCTAAGGCATAAGAATCTTTGTTTTTGAACCCTAGATGTGTAAGTGTATAAAGTATGCATATTTCATCAAAGTAAAAAATCAAGACTAAATTACTTTTCTAAATTTTATTCCTACCCCTGTAAATCAAACAAATAATCTTAATTTGACCAAGTATAAGAATTCCTAATTATGATTCTCCTATTCCATAAAATTAACTTAACTTCTTACAAAAAATAGGTCAAAATATTATCTCTTTACAAAAAATTTTTAAAAGAAAAGAAAATATTATTATTATTATTTAAATAAAAAGAAAACCTAACCTATATTATGTTAGAACCCTCCCCCACACTTATCTCATGCATTGTCCTCAATATATGAATAAATGCATAAATGCATGAAAAGAAGAAATGGAAATAAAATGTTACCTCAAGATGGTGGTTCTGGTGGTGGTCGGATTGGGTCAAGCGTTTTTACCCAATCAAAATAATATGGTGGTTCATGGAACCCACTTTAATTAATCTCTTTTCTATTTATATATTTACAATCATCAATATGAATAGGATCATGCAAGATTCTATCATGAAAATTATTCCCTTTACATGACTAATCTTGAAAAATCATTACTGAGTCATAACTGTTTATACCTTGGTCCAATAATGGAATATGATTCAGTGTTGTGGTTGTTTTGGGCTCGGGATTGAAAGGAACGGGAACCAATGCTGACTCATAGAATTGGCTTAAATCAAGTTTGGGTTTAAGAGTCAGATTCAGTTCAAACTTTTAGTCCAAATCAAAGAATTGAAATTCACATTCATTTCTCAATAATGAAATGTGACTATCCAAAATAGGTGATTCTGTTCAAAATCTATATGTACGAAAATCAGTATTGGCTCAAAAATTGGGTCCAAATCTGATATGAATACCAGAGTCAATATAGATTCAAAAAGTGAAACTGAATCACAAAATTGAGGATCAGTGTTACATTCACAATCAAGTTTAATTTCATTAAATAAAAACTTGCCAATTCAGATCCGGGAATCATTACTAACTCAACTTTGGGTTCGAGAGTCGATTTGATTTAAGAGTTGAGTCCAAATCAAAGAACTTAATTTCACATTCTTTTTCCAGCAATAAAATGTGACTATCTAAAAGAGTTGGTTCAATTTCAAAATCTATAATTATAGGAATTAATATTGGCTGGAAAATGGGTCCAACTTGGGTAAGGATACTGGATTCAACATAGAGTCAAAATTGGAATTGAATTATAAAGTTGTGGGTCGGGGTCACACTCATATTCAAGTTTAATTTCATTAAAATAAAAACTTACCAATTTGTCAATGGATTGATATTGGTCAAGCTCAAAATTTGTGGTGAAATTGAATCTTGGTCAAGATCTTCAAGATACCATGATTCTTAATTTTCATCAGTATGGTTAGAAGTGTCGAGAATAGTCAAAGATTGGGTAGGGAGAGTTTTCTCCTTTCTACACATATTTTCTAATCGACTAAGTCTTGCTTCTGTCATATCGAGAGGATCGCTTTGGAATTGAATCATGGATTCCATACTCTTTTCTAAGTTGATATGTTCTTCTTGTTGTGGGACTTGAAAAATAGAGTAAAGATCTTGGATTTGAAATTTTTGATGAGATCTTGATTCTTCTAGATTTTGAATTCGTCGCTCAATCTCTTTTAAGACTTCCATCCTCTTTTCTCAGTCAATTGATTCTTTATTGGTTGTTTGAGAGAAGGAGTATATGAAGCTGGATATTGGTAAGGTGGTTGATAGTATGACTCGGGGAGTTGTATACCCACTGACTTGAGGAAGAGTGGTGATGATCATCCCAATCTTATTCATAATACTAGGGTTGGGGTATATACTGATTCGGATAAGACCAATCTAGCATACTTGATTGGTTAAAGTTATGAAATGCCGGGTTGTTAATATCCGAATCCAAATAGGTCGGTGTGAAGTATGAATCACTATATGCATTGGAATAATTGTAATTGTAATCCATATCACAAAAATATCAAAAATAAAAATAAAAACAAATAAATAAATAAAGAAAACTCTAGCCTATGTTAGGGTAGACCTTAGATCTAGACGACTCCTAACTGGTTAGACTGTCTACGGGAGGTATATTACAGAATCTGCCATAAGTTAATCGGTCAGGTAGGGGAAAGACCAGTGGGAGGTATTCGTGCTTTAAGCAACGGGCCTAATTATGCTAAATCACTATTCTTTGAGGTTTCACCTCTCAATCCCCAACCTTTGACATCGATTTAGAAAGGGTCAAATTCTAATCAACGTCCCCTTAGGTCAGTATCTTATTGAGTCCGAGATGTCCATAGGGCCAACCTCTACTCAATTTTAAATTAGGCTGGGTTAGTGAGTGAGGAGATAGTTTTTAGACTAAGCAAGGGTAATGACTTTCCCCCCTTATCTTGTTTATTGAACAAGCCCTTAATTTGTTTTAGTGCACGTATGCTAGTATATAGCAAAAATAATACCCAACAATAACATACAAGTGTGTTCCTAAGCTATATGCAATGTAGATGTACATTAGCTCCAGCACTCTTCAGCAGTAATTTAAATGTAACGAATTAAACAAATGCCTAGAATGCAATGTCTAAACATTTTTTTAGCATTAACAAACAACTATATTACTGTTGAGATTAGAACAGTGTGCAGAATATGTTAAATAGGAAAACTATCAACTGAAGTAGCTTAATCTTTGAATTTCAAGCAACCTACAAGAAACTACAGTTAGTAGTTCACCACAGTTGTGGGCTCTGATGCTCTGCCTTCTTGGACAGAGGCACAGAGTAGCAATATGTCCATTGCAGCTCCTAGTTGTCAAATATTAGCCCCTACACACAAAACAGAGAAGAAAAGTTACACCGTTTTAAAGTAAATCAAAAAGAAGAAAAACTTACCGTCCCTCCTCGGCAATGGCGCCAAAATTTGATCGAGCCAAATCTGCATACAGAAAAATACAGAAGTTTAGAACAGTACTAGGTCCTCAATGCTACCGTGTAGCCTAGGGCTAATGAGTCATGATTCACAAGGAGGAACAGCGATGTAAGCATTAGGTAAGTCTTCTTCCTAAGTTGCTAAACCGGTTAAAGATCTTCTTTGTTTAAAAGGAAATGAAAAAATATTAAACTAAATTACAAGTAAAGTAGAAGGTAGAAGAAGAAGATGGTATTGGTGTTTTGATTACTAAGTTAAAAAGAAAGAAAATAAATAAGAAAAGAAAGAACATACTTGGAGTAATTAAAGGAAAGCAAGCGCTCAATTTAGTTGAGTAACGATGAAGAGAAGTAGGATAGTTTCATTGGCTGTCACTCTCAATATAACTATCTTTAAGGAAGATTATATCTAGTGTCATTTTAAAGATACTTCTTCCTCTCTTTTCTGTCATGAAACTCTCCCTAATCCAAGATATAAAGAAGACATGATTAAAAAGTAGGCATAAAGATAGCAGATGAAAGTAAATAAAGCAACTAAAATAAGTAAAAATTAGAAAAAAGGTAAACTAAAAAGAACAGAAAACCCTTTTTGACCTGTCACCATCAATTACAAACACTTCATCTTCTCTTTACAATTCTTTTTCTCAAATTGGAAACTACAATGAACATTTAGAAAAGAAAAATACTAAAGAAAACCCTAAGTTTTGATCTCTCCTCAAGATACCCTTTTTCCTATGGTCTACTTCTCTTTTATAGTAGAATTAATGAATAGACTCCTAGAAAAAGTTGTGCAACCATCAGAGGATATATCTTCAGAACTTAAATTTAAACTTTGTATATTAAGATAATATCCTATCTCTTGACTTAGGGAGCAAGCTATTATCAATTTCTGAATTTGAATTCTCCTATTATCTCCAAACTTGATTTGATTTACCTATAATTTTGTATGAAAATTCATTTCTGAATTGGTCTGCAGCTAGTCGATATGTTGATTTCTGAATATGACTATTCAAATGAAAGAATTAAAATAGCGGTCAACATAAGAATTATACCACTTTAAGTCCTATTTTTGGAGCATCTTGAACCATCATATTTGTGTTTCTGTAGCGAAAATTATGCTCAAAATGTTAAAAGGTATTTAGTCTGAATCCGAGTCTAAATTAATTTAGAACTCCGAATTTACTTGAATTTTCCTCCTTATCTCCAAATATGATTGCTTCTTCTCGTCTATTCATCAAGAGATATATCCTTAGAATTTTCATTTGAATTTTGAATTTTTAGAGAATATTTTTTCTCTTTAACTCGAGAAGCAAGTAATCTCCAAATCTGAGTTTAAATTTGAATTCTCCCTTTTATCTTTGACTTGGAGCTTAAGTAACTTGAATTTAAGTTGATTTTCTTTTTTATCTCCAATTAGTATTGGATTATCTCTGAATTTTTTTGGCTTGTTGGGCTTTTGGGCTTCTTTTAATCTTTTGAACTTCTTTTCTTTTCTTCCATTAATTATAGAGGCATGCACATTACTAAGCAAAAATACAATTACATAGCATTATTTTATAAAAATAAATATGAAAATATGACTAAAAATATGCACATTTGATGAACAATCATCAACCAACCCATCACCAACTCTCTTTCCTTCCCTAGCAAGCCACCACCTCTTCTCTCTCTTTCTTATTAAAATCCCCCTTAATATTTCTCTCTTTCCCTCTAATCTCACTCACTTAATCGGTTACTCATACTTTCAAAGTCTCTTTCCCTCTTTCTTCTCCAACTAGAGGCCAGCGCCACCTCCACTGGCGTCGCCGCCATCTCCGATGACACCTAGGCCGGCGGCCAGCTCCGGAGCACCACCCCTACTTTGCCAACTCCTCCTTCACCCCCATTTCAATTACCATCTCCTTCTTTCTCTCAATTTCTCCATTAAAACACCACCATCACCTACAATCCCTTCAATTCCTTCAATACTCCCAAAATCAACCACCACTACATCCACCATCATCTCCACATCCCCAACCACCTCTCCTCTCTCCTAATTGGCTAGCCACCACCCTCACCTGGTCGCGCACCGCTTCCTCACCTCCTGGCCACGCAACTAGCGCGGTGCCCAATCAAGGCCCATGGCCTAACTGTGAGCAAGGCCTGGCCGTGGCCAATTTTTCTCCCCTCTCTTTGATTTTCTCTTTCCTCTTATTATTTAATTAATTTTGAACATGTAGCTATGTTAATTATTTGGAGTTTTCAGAATTCACGACATATTCCGTAATTATAGGTGAGTACTCTCCTTTATTTTGGTTTCCTAGTTTCGACAGGTGAAAATTATATTTTTATATTTTTTTATGTAAAATTGTTATATTTGTGGAAAATGTACTCGTAGTGGTAGAGCACTTGTATTGGTGCTTTGGATGTTTTTTGTAATTTTTTAGAAATTTCCTATATTTTTCTAGAATTTATGTGTATTTTTAGGAATTATGTGTATTTTTGTATTTTGGGACTAACGGTGGTGCAGATAGCAAGTATAGCCCACTTTTTGGGCTAGCTATTGGGTACTGTAGATTGTGCCTAGTATCCTGTGGGTGGTACGATAGAGTGTGCCTTAGGCCCTATGGATTGCGTGGTAGCTACTTGGGGGTGCGCTTTGACCTTAAAGTATCTCGTTTAGCGTTTAGCGCTATTGTATGTTAATTCCTTATTTTATGTGTGCTTTGTGGTACTAACATTATTTTATGCAGATACTTACTTGGTCTTCTGACCCTATTAGACCTTATGGTCTCTCTTATGCCTACTCCCCGAAAGGGGGTGTACTTAGACCGTTCATGGTCTCTCAGCTCCGCCTGGTAGGCATATGTAGCATTCAGCGCTTTATCACTAAACTCGCATAGGCGGAACTCTGTCAGATTTCAGACTCGCAGCTTAAGCCGAGTCATTCTTGTAGCTCCGCCGAGCGCTTTAGTGACTAAACACTGTTTGTTGCTTGTACCTCCAGCACAGCTTGCTCTGCTTGTTTGTACGCTTAGCTATAAAGCTGCTTTATCATATATTTATGATTGTGAAGAGTTTGAAATACCTGAAATGATATATTTCCTGAGATGCATTAGATGCTTGTAACCTGTCTGACATCTGATACTTCTGATACTGCATTATAACTGACTACTGATACTAACACTAAATACTAATACTCTACTGTGTTAACTGAACAGTATCATTCACCAAATACTATAAAACCTGACTGACACCTGATTGTATATCAGATTTGGTATTAACACCTGATATGGTACCATGATTCCTGACTTAGAACAAATACTCTTGATATACTACTGATTTGGTACCATAACCCTTGAACAGGGTAAATTACAAGATTTATAGATATTACTTTTACGGGGATATTCCTGTTCTCCTAAATCTTAGGATGTACTCTTGTTACTGTCATATGATGTGTGGAACTAAGTGTCATGAAGACCTAAGTGCTACACGGAGCAAAGTGCCATGGGAGCCACCTCTAGAAATCCCCGGCGGCCACCACTAGAATCCCATATCTCTCATGTTCTTGTTGTTCCCCATAAAATAGTATCGTGAAGCCAACTGGAAATAATCCGGAATATATTTAATAACCGTACAACTTACACCAGGGCGGGAGAAACTGATGGCTTTCAATGTGCGTACGCGTTTATAAAAATTAAAAACAATCTGAATTCAAACATAAAAATTATGTTTATTTTGGTCCTAAGGTTGGCTGGACTTTAGGGCCTGATGACGAATGGAATCGACATAAACCCTCAAGCCACAACTAGTTCAAAACTAGTGTGAGCTCGAACCCACATGTTTCATTTCATGGGATTTCTCAGTTGAGGAAGATTTTGGGATGAGTTTCAAGTTCTTCGTGTTGGACAAACATGTGAAGTTAGCCACCAAAGGAGGAAAAGTGTACGGTGGACGACCTAGGCTAGAGCTGGCTTTTTGTACTATCAAACACGTTAGAAAACGCCTTTATATTATCGTAGGATTCGACAATAAATTCTTTTGTTCTTTTGAATAATAAAGAACACACTTGTACAACCTAAGGTTTAATAAAAGTTTATCATATATTATCTTAGATTTGACATGCACCAAAAGTTATTAATCTGACATCTCCTCTGGTGACCTTACTTTACTTCTCGGAGAGGAGAGGAGAGAGCCTCGCCTCCGTCTTGAAAAATTCTTTGCAAGCACCTTCACGCCCCCCAGAAGATTTTTTTGGTACAGTTTAGAGGTTCAGATCGGCGTCATCCAGGAGGAAAACAATAATTATATGAAAAAGAAAAATTATACAAGATATTAAAATTATTTCAACAAGAGCGCTTTTGGTTTGGGGCCGAAGTAGGGAAAAGCGGAAGTGGTAGAACTCATTTCCCACTTTCGGTGTTTGTTTGGAACCGAAAAAGAGAAATGGGAAAATCTTTTTTTCTTTTCCCTTTCCCTTTTATACTTTCCTTTTGCACTACAATTTTTCCTCTTGCAGGGTGCTACCGTTAATTTTGTTGTCGGGTAAATCTTACTTGTAATAAGTTGTAACTCAAAACAGTTAATTTTGTAGTCATATAAAGTCTAATTACATTTAAAAAAAAACTTCATTACACAAAAACTTCAATGAAGATAATATTGGACTTGGTAAAAAAAAAGCTAAAATTTGTGTGAGGATAAGAATGAACAAGGGAAAAAGAGAGAGAGATATGAACGATTAGTTTGATGTTTGACGATTATGCAAAATTTAACAAACATAAATTTTTAAAAGAAATAGATTTGATCAAAATTTGCCAATGGAATGTTGAATTTGGTCCTTGTTTTAACAATTATAGTCCCATATCATTTGTCTAACATGCCCAAAGAATATAGACAGGGACAAATGATTAAATCAAATATATTGTTAATTAATGTGGACAATAATAGCAATTAGTGCCTCCCAGATTAGACAAGGACGTTGACTTCAATCTTACTCAGATTACGGGCTAATTGAGGGGTGCAAATGCAATCGCGTCGCCAAGCCATAAAATAACCCAAACTTGGGACCATTGCCCAAACAACCTAAATCCAGCCGGACTCTAACCTGACCTTAAATTTTCATGCTCCGCTCGAGATTAGGTGAGTTTGGTTAGGATTTGGATCAAATCGAGTTGGGTTGGGTTGGGTTCATGCAGTATTATAGTCTGATAAATTTAAGTATAAATTGTAAAATACCTCTCTATACTATCAAGGATTTGACAGTTTACCCTCCTTAATTAAGAAAATCGTCACTTTACCAAGTTAGTGCCCTTCCGTTATGTTTTTCGTCCCAGACTGATTTAATCTCCTTATTTAATTTAATTATTGAGTTTCTTTAATTAAAATAGTATTAGCCTCGATTTTTTTCTTAATTATCTTGTCTCCAAGAGAAACCTAACTAAATTGAAATGATAATGATTGTGAGAAGAGGAGAGAAGGACTAAGCTGTGGTGATGATAGTGTTAGAGAAAAAGAAAAAGAGAAGGAGAGAGATGTTTAGGTTAGGGTTAAGTTTGAACTGGAAAAAATTCGGGTTAGATGGTGACTGTGGACATAGAGAAGGTATATGGTGGTGTTGTAAAAAAGATGATGTTGTTGGTGAGTTTGAGTCAGAGGAGGAGGAGATGGTGGTGATAGATTGAGGAGAAGGAGGGGAAGGAGATGATGGTGGTGGTGGGGGTTTGAGGAGGAGAAAAAAAAGAGGGATGGTATTGCGAATTGAAAAGTGCACCAATCGTTTACAAGTAATAAAGTGATAGAGTAGAGTGTCAAATCTACGAGGATTGTTATCTAATTAAATACCAGTGGTATATTAACTCAAAGTTTTATTTGAAAGAAAGATATGAATTTGGAAGGGAAATAAATAAGAAAGATGTTGACTTTGGATAGGAAAATCACTAGGGCAATTAGTTTTAATAATTAATAATATGAATTAACAAGTTGATTGTGCTAGTAACTATATACTACTCATGTTAACAATCAAAAATTCTTATCTTAACTAATATTCTCTCTCGAACAATATTAGCTCTAACCACTAATATAAGAACCTACAATCTCTCAATCTAGTAGATTTACATGTTAGATAAAGCATTAAGCACGGTGGATCTTTTTATAAGATTGCACAATTTTTACGCCTCAACTTATCAAGTTGTGATTTTTATTCTCATGAAGCATTGCTAAATTATCTTCTCTTGATCTCAAACCTAGCCATCTATATAATTGTGCACATCAATTAATAATATGAAGAACGAGAATTAAAACTTAACATGCATCGAATCTAACAAAAAGAACAGAGTAGTAACATAGAACTAACACAAAATAAAAAGATTAAATCTTCATAATAATTACCTACATCAATACCCTAACTATGGAGATTTAGTTCAAAATAAAGAAATTGTAAAGCAAAACAATAAACATGATTTTTATCTTCATATAGTAATTTAAAAGAAAAAGAGAAAGAATAACACCAATTTGCTGCCTCTCTTCTGATCTTCTTCTAAAGCACCAGAATTTTTTCTCTAAAAGCCAGATTTTATATAAAAAAGAGAGAAACTAAAAATCTAAATTACAAAGCTTGTTTCTATATTTTTGTTGATGAGATTATTAGAGTACAAGAGATTGCAACCCTTTATATAAACGTCAGAGCTAATTACAATCAGGAACACATTAGGACTTCTAATCCTACTTCAGTTTTGCGTGGGAATTCAATCCTGAATTGATCTGCAGATGATGGCATCAATTGATGAATACGACTTGACAAATGATCGAATTAGGAAACAATGTCAACAGAAAAATTGTAGCCCTTTAAGTCTTTTTTATGTACAATCTTGAATCATCAGAATTGGATTCGAATAGAGAAAGTAATGATCAAAATAGTAAAAATGTCCAATCTGAATCCGAATCTGAAATAGATTTCCGCTCTATGTTGAACAGTATTCGGCTGCCCATCTGAAACTTCGGATACCTAGTCGAATTTTAGCTTGTTTGGAATTCAAATTTTAATTGATGCTTTCTCACATCATATAGACTCTTTTGACAAGTCTATTAGGTTTCTAGATGTCTGAATCTTGAAATATGCTGCTGCAATCATCTATTTAACGTCGATTTTCTACTTTTTCATCTCTTTTCTCTAATTTGTGCTTTTGACTTAATTTCTGCATAAATATAAATAAAAACACCCATGTAATATTAAATATGTAATAAAAGAGGTATAAAAGTGGCACAAAATATATATGATAATCACAATTATTAAGATACTTGTGGTGGATTTGAGGAGGAGATGGTGGTGGGTTTGAGAAAGAGAATGTGATGGTTGTGGAGGAGGGGATGGTGAATGTGGGTTTCTTGAAGAAAAAAATTAAATTGAAGAGATTTTATGTTAAATTGAATTAATGTCTGTAAACATAATTTTAACAGTAGTTAAAAGATACAATTAAGATTAATGGGTATTAAGAAAATTGCGAGTGAGTTTTTGGGGGTCACATGACCATCACATGAGCTATTTTAATGGAAAATATAACAGAAGTTACACTCAAGGAGGTTAAGTGACGATTTTCATAGTTTCAAAAGGTAAATGCAAAATCCCGGACAGTATAAGGGTTTTTTGTAATTTACCCTAAATTCAGAACTCCTTGGATATTGTATAAATATATTGAATAATTTCAACCAAACACATTTGTAAATCAAAATACTAGAAATAGTTGGATTACATGTATAGTGTGAATATAATATAATGTCATACATATAGCATTATAAACTTATAATATTTAATAACAAGCAATTCGGGTTCGTATTGGGTCAGGTTGCTCGATGGTTAGTCTGAATTCAGTTGGGGCTTTCCAAATCAAGTCAGGCTTAATTTGTTTACCAAATAGAAATTTCGGGTGGTCACGAGTTCAGTTCAAGTATAACCAACAATTTGTCACCCTCGCGGCCCATCTCTTTTTTTCTGTGTGAGGGACTCAAATTGGTGTCTTCCAATATCTCATAACATCTCATTTTTCGTTCTTGTTATTTTGTGTGCTTCTTTTCATGATTCTGGATCGTGCTTCTTGATTGTTCATCAAATGTGCATATTTTCAGTCATATTTTCATATTTACTTATTATTAAACATTTCTATGTAATAGTATTTTTTGCTTAGTATTGTACAGGCTTCCATAAATTCAAAGAAAAGAAAAGATGATAAAAGAAACTCAAAAATCTAAAAGAAGTTCAAGAGTCCATCAAGCTTAAGTAATCCAGAAGATAATCATAATTCTAATTAGAGATAAAGAGAAAATCAACTTTAAATAAGGTTGCTTAAGCTCCAAGTCAAAGATAGAGGAAGAGAATTCCAATTCAGATTCGAATTCAGGTTGAACACCTTTTAGTGTTTTGATCATAACTTTCTCTACAGAAAGTAAAATTCGATGATTCAAAGTGAAATCTGAAATTTTAATACGATTTTGAATGTTCCAAAATTTATTTTTGTCAAAAGCAATATTAGGGCTTTTGCCGTTGCAAATAAGTTTGTGATCATCAAAATCTTTTTTGGTCTTTTCAAAACAAATTGTTAAATCGTTTTTCTCTTTAATAACAATATCCAACATATTTTTCAAAAATTCATTTTTATTTTTTAATTTCTTATTTTTAGTTTTTGAAATCTCATAACATTCTTTTAACTCCTTAAAAAAAAAATCTAGCAAGCTCATCCATAGTTAAGTCATCTTCATCAAGAGAAGTTTCAAAATTATCTTAGATGCTTCATCACAATTTTCCATGAAGCAAACTTTTACGGTGTAAACTTCTTCTTCAGATTTGGTCTCCGAATCGTCCCAAGTGGCCACCACGGCCTTCTTCTTCTTGTGCATTTTCTTGGAGGCAGTAACTTGCAATGAGGGAAAATTCACGATAAGATGGCCCGTCTTCTTGTAATGATAGCAATGGCCCATCTCCTCTCTTTTTCTTTCAAATTTTTCTTGTTGCCTTGACCTTCAAAAATTGCTTTTTCTTTCCTTATTGTAGAACATCTTGCCCACCTTTCTAATGAGCATAGCGAAGTCTTCTTTTTCATTTTCATCCATGGAGTCTTTATCTTCCAGTATGGATGGGGATGCTCTAAAGGCGATAAATTTCTTCTTTTGGATGGGGATGCTCTAAAGGCGATAAATTTCTTCTTCAGAGGCTCTCTTTCTTCTCGTATCTTCATCATCATCTCATGTGTCTTGAGATTTCTTATGAATCCGGAGAAGTCTATTTTCTTCTTATCATTGAGCTCCTTCAAGGTTGTAGCCACACTTCTCATGATTTGGCGAGAGCTCTAATAACCTTTTTTATCTTTTGATCATTGTCAATGGAGTCACCTAAAGAAGATAACCCATTAGTGATCTTGGTAAAATGAGTGAACATTTCATCAATACTTTTATTTTCAAGGATGTAGAAATTTTCATATTGTGAACATAAAAGATTAATCTTAAATCTCTTCACTTGGGATGTGCCCTCATGAGTAATAATCAAATCATTCCACACTTCATATGAGGATTTGTAATTAATCACACAAGAGAGATCATCATCATTTAATGTTTGTGTCAATGCATATTGTGCTTTGGCATTTTCTTCATAGTTCTTTGCAGTTGCTTTGGACCATGTATCCTCATCACCATGAGGTTCAAAAAATTCTTTGGTGATGGCCTTGACTACTCTAACTCCTAAGGACTTCAGGAATAGAGTCATTTTGACCTTCCATACAGAAAATTTTAACCCATCAATTTTGGGTGGGGACTTGATGCTAGAAAAGTCATGAGATGCCATGAATACAAACAAGTGTGCAAATGAACAACAAATATAGCTAAGTAAGGATCTCTCTAAAGTGGTTAAACTAAAAACTAGGGTTTAAGCTCTGGTACTAATTGTAAATCACCTAAGGGGTGAATAGGTGATGGCTATAGGTTGATGGTAAATAATGCGAAATAGAAAACTATTTCTAGCAACCTAACAAGTAATAATATCAATACAAATAACAATGGCACAAGAGTATAAGTAGTTTCTAGTAAACTATTTCTAGCAAACTAACAAGTAATAATATCAATACAAGTAACAATGGCACAAGAGTATAAGTAACAATGGCACAAGTAACAATGACACGATAGAGAAATAATAGCATGTAATAATAAAGATTGAATTAGAGTAAGAGAGAATGAGAGAAAGCAATCGCAAACACAAATGATTTATTTTGAGGTTCAAGCCACTTACTCTACGTCTCCGCCTTCACCGTAATGAAGGATTCTACTAGAATTCGATCCCGCAAGATCACTTCTCTACACGTTCTCACAACAATGATCTGGACTCGCAAGTTCTCTCACTCGGTGCCGCAACACCTTATAATTTGATGACACCCACGAGCTCGTATTGAGGCCTCAACCTCTACAATACTTCTCAATAACAAGGAAAAAATGTGACCTTTTCTAGATCACCAAAAGGGGCTCACAAACATAATCCTAAACAAAAGAATATAATATGTAGCTCTGAGATTATGGTGAGAAACGTTTTGAGATTTGATAAGTTAGGAATCAAGCAAGAAAGATTTTATAATGGACTTTGTATTTAGAAACTTCTCTTTCTGAAATCTTTTTCTCTTGAGAAATTTGAGTCTAAAATGAGAATATATCTTGAAAACTATCTTTCTGTTGGCCCAAAGGCCCATCACTCTAATTTTGATGATGATTAGCTCATGTAGTTATAATACAATGATCTTATGTTCATTTAGTTTCAGATTTTTTTTCAAGATCTTAGTCGGTGTTTAACTTCAACAAAAGATTCAAAGTTAAGTTTTGAAGTTAGCACGTGTTGATTCAAGAGCTTACCGTTAAAATCGCATCAAGCACTCAAAGGAGAGTCTAGCTGATGGATCAAGTTTGGACCAAGTCGAAATGGAAAAGAAGATTTTCAAGAGAAGATTTTCAAGAAGACTTGTGTCATGTTTGTAAGTGTTAAGATTTTATTTTAGGATAAAATATAAAGAATAAACTAGTTGTAGATTGCTCAAGCTCATACACACACAAATTTTACATATGTTTTTATAAGAATAACTTTGTTTTAGAAAATATCATTTTGGTTTTAAGCTTCAAAGTATACATCTTTATGTTTCATGAATAGATTTCATCAAAATAAGTTTACATGATTTATATGTGTATTGGATTTCATCCATACACATTGCTGCTTCATAATGTTTAGAAAAACTTATTTGATGTTTTATATCATGTGTTTAAGTTTTGTATTTATCAAAACTTTGTTTAGAGCTTATTATCAAAAACATAGATATTTCATCTTATATGTGTATTGGTCATATCCATACACACTATGCTTCAAATGAGTTTTAATATCTTATTTTTGTATTTGAACAAGTTTTGAAAAAATCCAGTTTTCATTTTAAAAGTTTGGTTTTTGAAAAATACGGGTTTTGGTTTAAAGCTTAATTTCTATATCACAAAAATGGTTCAAAAACTTTGTAATATGTGTTGAATTTTGACCACACATATTTGTTCTTCAAATATATACATGAACATATTTTTGTAGATTTTATGTGATTTTATGAGATTTTCTGGGATTTATAGGATATTAAAAGACCAAGTTTTAATCCCTTTAAAAAACCCAGACCTGGGCTTCTTGCGGTCGACCGAGCCAGAAGTCGGTCGACCGAGCGGTCGACCGATGTGCACAGGTAATGTGCACAAGCCTGGATTGAGGGTCGGTCGATCGGGCGGTCGACCGATCTAGAGAGTTTACTCTCTGGATCTGGCCCCGGTCAACCGAGCGGTCGACCGGCCAGAGAGCAGTGCTATCTGATTCTAGCCTCGGTCGATCGATAGGTCTTTGACCTGAGTGCGGTCGACTGGCAACCCCAACTGTCATAAATATGATTGTTGGTCGGTCGACCGACAGGCCAAGCCGGCCCCAACGGCTAATTTTCTGTTGCCTCTATAAATAGGACTTTTGGTCAGATTTTTGGGCAAAATTTTTAGGCTGTTTTCTAGAGCTCTTCTCAAGTGTTTCTAAGCAAGTTTTTATAGCTTTCATTTTCAAATCAAAAAGAGTTTTTCAAGAGTGAATCTCTTGATTTAATCAAAAGCTTTCTTGAGTTTTTCACCTCCAAATCTATCCATATTTTGCTCGCACAAGCTTGAGCTTTTCATTGCCATATCTATCTTATAGGAGCTTTGTTAGTGAGAGTTATTTTTGTGATCAAGAGAAGTGATCACAAGTGTTCCACTCCCCTTGTATTGGAGAATGTTGTAGAGGTGTGGCCTCGGCGAACTTATGAGTTCGTATTGTGTTATTCTTGCGGGAACAAGTGAGTGACCTGTAAGTCCAAGAGTTCTAGTGTGAACTCGTTGTAGGCGTTATGACACTGAGTGATCTTACGTGATCGATTCTAGTAGAAATCATTCATAGTGTTGAAGGCGAAAAGTAGAATAAGTGTGCTTGAACCTCGAAACAATTCTCACGTATTTGCAATTGCTTATCTCTCTCTCTCACTTGTTTTATATCTTGCATGCTTATATTGCTTTCATTTTTATATGCTTGGTATACTTGTGCTTTATTGTTATATGCATGGGTTGTTTGTTTGCTCACACCTGTATTCACCCAAGAGAGTCATAGTGGCACTTCAACTCTTAATCTAGAGAAATCTTGAGGAGATAGTTCAGAGCCCTTCACTGGAAATTCGGCTACACTCTTGTGTTGAACTATGTGTGTTTGCATAATAGTTTTAAGTTGCATAATTATTTTTTAATTTTGCATTAGTTTTGTATTTGATTAGCTTGTCACCTATTCACCCCCTCTAGGTGACCTACAATTGGTATCAGAGCTTGGTGCTCTTGATTTGGGTCTAACAACCTTGAATTAAAGATCTTTATTTAGCTAATCACTATATTTGAATACATACTTATGGATTTCATGACACCTCCCATGTTTGACATCTTAACATCCAAACTTGGAAAGTTAAGAAGTCCATATACCTTAAAACCCTAGGTATTCATGTCTATTTTGTCACTATTAAAGATTCATATTGTTTAAATGGCAAACATCTAGAGGCTAATGCAAAAGCCATCCATTCTATAAAGAGTACCCTAAATGATGATTATTTATCTAGGGTTTCTAACATTGAATCGACTTTTATAGTATGGAACACTATTTGCTCTCTTGGGGAACAAACACAAAATGAAAAAGAGACTGACTCGGATGATTAAAGTGATGCTTTTACTTTGTACTACATGGTCTAAGGGGATGACCCCCTTGAGGTAAATTCTGAATCCAAGCTTGATGATGATGTTGACATGTCATATGATGAGCTTGCTTTATTTTGTCAACTTCTTAAAAAGTATGAATTGTTAAAAATAGAAAATAAAATTTTGAAAAATAAAAATGATTTGGTTTCAAAAGAAAAAGATTCATTTAAAAATTTATTTGAAATTGTTTTAAAAGAAAATAAAGTTTGAAAAACCAAGTTATTTGGATTGAAAAATAACAGGAGATTACTTTAAAGGAAAATAACTCTTTGAAAAAGAAAATTATTTTAAAAGAAAAAGAAAATATTTCTAAAATGAAAAATAATTTTGATTCTCATTCTTGTCATGTCTCTCATGCTAATAATGTTGCATCTATTTTTGATAAAAATGAGATTCGTGACTTGAAAAATAGAATTGATTGTTTGGGCTCCACTTTGAGCCAATGTGCATTTAAACACAATAAATTAGAATCTATGTTTCGCAAGAAATAAGTTCCATACTGTCATGGACACCCTACACGGCATACATTACATACACTCCATGCTCATACACATCACAATCATATGTACGCTAGAGTGTACAAATGTACACATTGTGGCCGCAAAGATAATTTAGCAAAATTTTGTTTTCCTAAAAAAAATCATATAAATTTTGCAAATAAAAATATTTAGGTTCCTTTTGATGCTAACCCCCGTGGACCCAAAAAAATATATGGGTACCAAAATTTTCACCTCTTGTGTTTGATATAGGAGTGGGGTCTCATAAAACGTGAGAAGTTTGGTGTCTTGGTGGTGGATGCATTTGGAACTTGAAGGAGACCTATTTGATGCCTCACTATCAAGGAAGTTTGGTGGAAGCACCACCATATTTTGGAGACCTAGAAATTAGTTTATTGATTTTGGTAACTATCTCTAAACTCCTATTTTAGTTTGCATGTTTTTACATTAATAATTATTTTAGCATTTTTGGTTTTAATGCTCATTATGTTAAATGCAATGTTATTACACAAGTGATATACATATATAGTCTTTGAGATACACCTATATTCATATGAATTCATATTTTGTGTTCTCACTATTGTTTAACTATTATATATATACTAATTCTAAAACGCGTGCATTTAGCCTAATGATCATGTTTGTTTTGTACTTCATGTGGTGATTACTTATTTAGATGTAGTTTTCATTGAAACTTGTATTTATACTTGTATAAGTGGTGAGCTACACTCGATTATTATGTGTTTGTGCTTTATTACTCATTTACATGTACATGTATAACCTAATTTTGATGATTCTTTCATTTATTCATATTTTTCTATTTTTGTACATGTGTAGCTTCAAGTATATGTTATTTTTGTCTAAAACTAATATATACATGTATATCCTTGAGTCACTTGCCTTCATGTAAAATTTTATTATAGACTCATTTATGTTGGGATATGTATGTATATTTTTAGTTTCTACAAAATATATATATACCTTGAAGCTTATTTAGTTTTGATGTTTTTCATGTATATGGAAAAAGATTTTCATTTATTAAGCTTAATTGCCTTATTTTCATGTTTATGGTTCTTACATGACTTTTGTACACTCTATATATTTTTTGTTTACTCATGGTTTTGATTCATGAGCCTATATGTGCTTCATACATTTTTGAGTATCGATTCTCGTGTAATTTTTATTTATTATGAAATATATATTTGTTTTATTCCTTTCTTGAAGGATTTCGTACTAGTTTTCAAAATTATCAGAAAACTAGTTTCGTATTCTTAAATTGGTAAAATTTTAAATATGTTAAAATATTTTCAAATCATATTTTTGAAAACTCCTACCAACCAAAGAGCGGTTGGTTGGGCGACCATACCTTGTGTGCCTTATTGAATATCTTTTTAAAATGTGCATAACAGGGTGAATTGATATGAGTTATATACATGATCTTCATGAAATTTTATTTTTGTATACTCATATGTGTTTTCTATATATGTATGCATCAAATTTCAAGTGGTATTTTCATTTTCATACATATATATGATTTAGATTATGCTTATTTTTCAATGTCTATATATTTTTAAAAGCACAAATTATTTATGCTAAGTTTCGCTTAATTCTAAATATAAATTGGTATCTTTACAAGCTTATGCATTGATTTCTATTGGTAATTTTTTTGGTATCAAGATGTACTTCATGTTTCACCTTCAATTGGTATCAAAAACTACTATTGTATCTTAAAAATTTTGTTTATCTACAAGTAGTACCAACATTTATTTTGTCAACTATAATTTAATTTCATTGGTATCATAATTCATTTTGTTGACTTCAAGAAATTTTAAAATTTTGTTTTACAAATAGTTTCAAGATTTTTTAAAATTTGTTTGATATATATTGCTTATATGCAACGGGAGCTTAACATCTCCTCTGTATATAGATTCGTGTTGAGTGTATTTTACTTATTGAGGAGCTTGACCTCTCTTCTTTATGTGGTACACGTGTGCAGGGGGAGCTTAACATCTCCGTCTTTACATTGTATATTATGCTTATATGGGTTAGGGTTTAGTCATCCCTTCTCCATGTAATGCATGTATGCTGTGGGAGCTAACTTAACGTCTCTTCTCTTCATGAATGTATATCGCATATACCTTTATATTGTTTATGTATCTTCACCCCTTTGTTGATTATTGACAAAAATAGGGGGAAGAATTTAGAATTTATATGTGCATGTTTAATATTTATTGCTTATGTATATTGTTTGTTTAGTATATATGTGCTTTCATTGAATATATATATATTTATTGCTATGCATGAGTTAAGGGGGATCTTGTATAAAGCTTATCTTTAATCCATGCATATATAACTCCATGAGTTTTGTCATCATCAAAAAGGGGGAGATTGTTGGCCTAAAGGCCATCACTCTAGTTTTGATAATGATTAACTCGTGTAATTATAGTACTAATAATCTTATGTTTATTTAGTTTCAGATTTTCTATCAAGATCTTAATCGAGTGTTTAGCTTCAACAAAAGATTCAAAGTTAAGTTTTGAAGGTAGCACGTGTTGATTCAAGAGCTCGCGCGTCAAAATCGCATCAAGCACTTAAAGGAGGTCTAGCTGATGGATCAAGTTTGGACCAAATCAAAATGGAAGAGAAGATTTTCAAGAAGACTTGTGTCATGCTTGTAAGTATTAAGTTTTTGCTTTAGGATAAAATGTAAAGGATAAATTAGTTGTGGATTGCTCATGCTCATACATACACAAAAAAAAATTATATGTGTTTTCATAAGAATAACTTTATTTTTAGAAAATACCATTTTGATTTGAGCTTCAAAGTATACATCTTTATTTTTCATGAATAGATTTTATCAAAATAAGTTTACATGATTTATATGTTTATTGGATTTCATTCATACACATTGTTGCTTCATAATGTTTAAAAACACATATTTGATGTTTCCATATTATGTGTTTAAGTTTTGTATTTTGTTTGGTATTGTCAAAAATATAGATATTTTTATCTTATATGTGTATTAGATCATATCCATACACACTATACTTCAAATGAGTTTTAATATCTTGTTTTTATATTTGAACAAGTTTTGAAAAATTCGGTTTTCATTTTAAAAGTTTGATTTTTGAAAAAATATGGGTTTTGGTTTAAAGCTTAATTTCTATATCACAAAAATGGTTCAAAAAGTTAGTAATATGTATTGAATTTTGACCACACATATTTGTTCTTCAAATATATAATGAACATATTTTTGTAGATTTTATGTGATTTTATGGGATTTTATAGGATTAAAAGACTAAGTATTAATCCCTTTAAAAAACCCAGGCCTGGGCTTCTGGTGGTCGACCGACCGGTTGACCGAGCCAAAAGTTGGTCGACCGAACAGTCGACCGATATGCACAGGCAACGTGCACAAGCCTGGCTTGAGGGTCGGTTGACCGGGCGGTCGACCGATCCAGAGAGTTTACTCTCTGGATCTGGCCCTAGTCGACCGAGCGGTCGACTAACCAAAGAGCAGTGCTCTCTAGTTCTAGCCTCGGTTGACCGATCGGTCAACTGATAGGTCTTTGACCTAGGTGCGGTCGACCGGCAACCCCAACGGTCATAAATATGATCATTGGTCGGTCGACCGGCCAGTCAACTGACAGGCCAATCTGGCCCCCAACGACTAGTTTTCTGTTGCCTCATAAATGAGACTTTTGGTCAGATTTTTGGGCAAGATTTTTAGGCCGTTTTCTAGAGATCTTCTCAAGAGTTTTTAAGCAAGTTTTTAGAGCTTTTATTTCCAAATCAAAAGGACTTTTCAAGAGTGAATCTCTTGAGTTTATCAAAAGCTTTCTTGAGTTTTCCACCTCCAAATCTATCCAAGCTTTTCTTACACAAGTTTGAGCTTTTCATTGCCATATTTATCTTATAGGAGCTTTGTTAGTGAGAGTTATTTTTGTGATCAAGAAAAGTGATCACAAGTGTTCCACCCCCTTGTATTAGAGTGTGTTGTAGAGGTGCGGCCTCGGCGAACTTGTGAGTTCGTATTGTGTTGTTCTTGCTGGAACAAGTGAGAGACTTGGAGTCTAATAGTTATAATGTGAACTAGTTGTAGGTGTTGCGACACTTAGTGATCTTGCGGGATCGATTCTAGTGAAAATCATTCATAGTGTTGAAGGCGGAGACGTAGAGCAAGTGTGCTCGAATCTCGAAATAATTCTCCCGTGTTTGCGATTGCTTATCTTTCTTTCTCTCACTTGTTTTATATCTTGCATGCTTATATTGCTTTCATCTTTATATGCTTGATAAATTTGTGTTTTATTGTTATATGCTTGGGTTGTTTGTTTGCTCACATTTGTATTCAACCAAGAGAGTCATAGTGGCACCTCAACTCTTAATCTAGAGGAATCTTGAGGCGATAGTCCAGAGCCCTTCACCTGTAATTTGGCTACACTCTTGTATTATACTTTGTGTGTTTACATAATAGTTTTAAGTTGCATAATTAGTTCTTAATTTCGCATTACTTTTGCATTTGATTAGCTTGTCATCTATTCACCCCCCTTAGATGCCTACACTTTCTTAATCGTCTTCAGGGTTTTTATTTATAGGTATTCAAAACACTAGAGAGAAAACTCATATAGCCATTTTTTTATTAAGTTCTAAATAACTAATTAATAATATAGCCGTTTGAAGCAGAAAATGTCAAAACAGCCAGGTCGGTCGATCGCCAATGGTCATATTTTGACTGTTGGGTAGCGTCAGTCGACCGATCCAAGTCGAGAGTAAATGGGTTACAGTCGGTCGATCAACCGATCAACCAAAGTGCACAATACTTTCTTGGCACTTCGGTCGATCCCCCGACCGCCCCGACCACAACCCAATACAAAAGCATTCTAAACTATTTGAAATTCTATTTTCTTTTTGCAAAATATTTTTCCACAAAAGGATCAAAATATAGTTCATATAATATGGTAAAGGCCAAAACTATGAGATTAATGGTCAACACAAACTTTTAAGAAGTAGAACTAATCGTCTGACCCTTTTTTCAACCCATTGATACGTTGCGAGCTTCAGATCTGTAGGATAGAGAAGGAGTTCCCACCTCTCATCCTTTTTCAAGGCAGCCCTTACGCTCAAGAAGCAAACTCTCTTTTAAATACAAGAAATTTTTCTTAAAATACATCATGTAAACAAATATTATTTTGTATTCTTTTGAAACCATCTTTAAAACTCTTGAAGAAAAAATCCAAATAATATTTTGTGGTGTGTGTGTGTGTGTCAATCTCCAAAGCTAACTATATCACCAATTCTTAGTTTTAACAAACTAAATAAATCATATATTAAAAAGAAAATAAGATTGCTTTTCATTGGCAAAAAGAATCCCTTGGAGCTTGTCTCTTGGAATGAGTTTCACGATTTGATCTTGTTAGCTTGTCATCAATTCGTGAGGGCTTCATATACTTGTGAGTCATTTTGGAGACGCCAAACTCGACATGAAATTAATCTTATTACCTGAAACTCATATAGATAGAAATATTAGAAAAATAACTACATGGGATTATCATCATCAAAACTACAGCAAATGACCTTTAGGCCAACAAAAACCCCATTTTATAGGCCCAAAAAATATAGCCGCTGGGGTCAACATCAAGCCAGAATAGCCTGTCGGTCGACCGGGCGATCGACCGCCGGCAACTAATTTTCTAGTCGTTGGAGTTGCCAGTCGACTGGGCAGTCGATCGAGCACAACTCCAGAGAGCTCAGCTCTCTGGTGATTGATCGAAACTCAAAAACAAAGAGCAGAGTTTTCTGCGGTCGACTGGTCGGTCAGCTGACATGCATAAGCCCAAAGATTGTGCATATTTGGTCGATTGTTAGTATCCGATCGACCGATACATCACTTAGCTTTGACTAACGGTTGACCGTGCATTTGACCAGCTCAGCCCAGAATTTAATATTTTATATTTTAAAATACATTTTAAATCTGAATAAATCTCTATAAAATCTACAAAAATAGGTCCATGTAAATACACTAGAGTACAAATATATGTGTAATTAAAAATCCAAAACATATTACAAATATGTAACTTTTTTTGAGATAAGTATACAATCTTGAAACATAAACTTTATTAAAAATATTTTTCCGAAAACTAAACTTTAAATGAAATATCAAGTTTTTTTTCAAAATTAGTATAAATACAAAAACAAGTTTCTCAAACTTATTTGAAGCACCAATGTGTATGCATAGATTCCAATACATATATAAAATTATATGAACTTGTTTTTGAAGAAATCTACTTATGAAATTAACTTTTGATAAAAACAAAACTTAAACTCATCATAATAAGTTTCTTTGAATAGAGCTCTAATATTCATCAACACATATTCTAAACTATAAAACTTATTTTTTTGACATATAAACCATCTAAGCACAAACCTATTAAATCGAAACACCAAAACTTTTGTTCTTAAAAACCAACACCAAACTTTTGTGTGTGTGTGTGTGTGTGTTGAGAAATCAAAACTAATCTAAATTTTATACAAATTTTAAACTTACAAATTCTAAACCCAAGTCTTCTTTTTGAATAGATCTTCTTCTCCATCTTGACCTGATCCAAAACTTGATTCTTTAGAATTAGACTCCTTCTTGATTACTTGATATGATCTTATATTTAAGCTCTTGAATCAACATGCATTAGCTTCAAAACTTAACTTTGAATCTTTTGTTGAAGCTAAACATCAAACTAAGATTTTGATTAAATATCTAAAACTTAAATAATACAAGATCATTGTACTATAACTACATGAGTTAATCATCATCAAAATTAAAGTGATGGACCTTTTCCCAAATACAAT